>VZRV01001561.1:367467-415808 GCA_013398115.1 Falcunculus frontatus | reverse complement strand
GAGGAGGAGGAGGAGGAGGAGAGGGGGAGGAGGAGGAGAGGGAGAGGAGGAGGAGATGAGGGGGAGGAGGAGGAGGAGGAGAAGGAGGAGATGAGGGGGAGGAGGAGGAGGGAAGGGGGGCGTCCCCAGGCACCAGCAGGAAGAGCCACCCGGGGAGGGCCGAACTGGGACCGGTGTGGACGCTGCTGACCCGTTCCCTTCTGTCCAGGGAGGAGGGTTGTTAAATTTTTCTCTGACTTCTTTTTCTTTCTTTTCTTTTCTTTCTTTTCTTTCTTTCTTTCTTTCTTTCCTTCTTTCCTTCTTTCTTTCCTTTTTTCCTTCTTTCCTCCTTCTTTCCTCCTTCTTTCCTCCTTCTTTCCTCCTTCTTTCCTCCTTCTTTCCTCCTTCTTTCCTCCTTCTTTCCTCCTTCTTTCCTCCTTCTTTCCTCCTTCTTTCCTCCTTCTTTCCTCCTTCTTTCCTCCTTCTTTCCTCCTTCTTTCCTCCTTCTTTCCTCCTTCTTTCCTCCTTCTTTCCTCCTTCTTTCCTCCTTCTTTCCTCCTTCTTTCCTCCTTCTTTCCTCCTTCTTTCCTCCTTCTTTCCTCCTTCTTTCCTCCTTCTTTCCTCCTTCTTTCCTCCTTCTTTCCTCCTTCTTTCCTCCTTCTTTCCTCCTTCTTTCCTCCTTCTTTCCTCCTTCTTTCCTCCTTCTTTCCTTCTTTCTTTCCCTTGGTCTTTCTTTATGTCTTCTTTGTGTCTTTTTTTTTTTTTTTCTGTTTCCAAGCCCCTTTTCTGCTCCCTGTGCCCTGCCCTCGCCCCCACCCCCCGCGGTGCCGAAGCAGGGAAGCGTTCAGCTTCGCCTGCCAGGCTGTGTGCAGGAGCACAGGGATGTTCAGGGCTCGGCGTTTATTTTTCTTACGACTGACTCCGTGTGTGTGTTTTGGCCAGCATTCCCCATCCGGGGCTGGGAGCAGCCCTGGGGTGAAGGCAGGGGTGAGCCCTCTCCCCCCAGCAATTTTCTGTGGGAATTTCAGTGTCAGGCGAAGAAACGGCTCCTTGAGTTTAAGTGCCGTTTACATGAAAAGCATTGTGTTTTCTAGGGGCTGTGGAGGAATGGGGGGTTCAATGATCATGGCTAAATCCAGCCTGCGGAGATGCTGGGGCTGGCACGGCTGTGCCATCACTGCACATCTTGGGCATGGCCGGGTACCCGCAGCACGCTGCCATCGGCAGCCACAGCAGAGCAGCACGTCCCCTGCCACCAGGTCACTGCTCCGCTCGCTTGGCTGCCATCCAGCAGGGATTTGCAGTGCCAAGGGTCAGGCTAGGTGGTCTGAAAGTCCTTCCTGCCCTTGGCACTGGGAGTTATGAATTCTGCGGGACCCATTTGCAATCAAGGAGATTGGCTGGCACACTGTGCCTGCCCCCTGAAATCCCCGGGGCAACTGGGCTGACTTGAAAGAGATGTCCCAGCTCCGGGTAGCTGCCCCCAAGCCCTCTCTGGCTGTGGACATGCCCTAGACCCCAGCATGAAATGTGAACCTCGGCGTTAGGAAGACTTGGGGCACTGGGTTGCGCAAGAGCCCAGCTCCAGCCTCTCACAGCCGTGGGGTATTGCATGCCATGGTTTCTGTGTGTCTGGAAGTGATTTGGACGAGCCGATCTGCTGTTAACCCTAAACAAAACAAAGGCCTCTAAAAAAAAAAAAAATTTAAAAAAAATCGTGTCTCACTTATTCTTCAATCATCAGCCAGGAGCAACAGAGGTTTCGGGAGAGATTTCCTTCACGTTCCTGGAGCTTCTTATTAAAATTCTGAAAGCGCAAATCAGCACCAGTCCACAGGAGAGCCCACACAGCTGTAAGGAGTCTCCTCTCCTCTCTCCCCCATCCAGAGGGAGCCGGAGCACTGCTCTGCTGGAGAAGCAGTCCCTGCCGCTATCCGGAGCAGAGCCCCTGGAGGCTTTGGCTCTTTGCCCCTGCCCTGGGAGAAGCAAGGTGGGTGCTGGGGGAACTGGGGACCCTCAAGCCAGGGCCTGTGGCTACCTGTGGAGTGAGCAGCCTTTGGGGCAGTCAGTCTGGGCAGCTGGTGGGGACATCCCCCTTCTCCCAGGCTTCAGCCAAGCATGCGGTGCTTTCCCTGATCACATCCCCTCTGTGGCCTCCTCCATGGCCCTGGCAGAATTCTTGGCCTCCAGGTGGGCTCAGAGCTGCCCCGGAGCTGGGGTTGGACCTGATGCCACCAGCTGGCATTTGGGATGTGGTGGGGATGAGCTGCAGCAGGGTGGGAGTGGGGACAGCTCCGATTTTCCTAGACCTTGGAATGATGTTAAGAGCTGGGGCAAACCTTCCCCAGGGGAGGCAGAGCCTCGTGTCCTCCACGCTTGCTCTGTGCAGCCACTCCAGGCCTGGGCCTCCTCCACATGGGATGATCATGGGCTCGGGATGCTCTCCCTGTCGCAGGGGGCAGAGATCAGGATGGTGCTGCTGTCCCTGCTACAATGGGATAGTTTGGGAACTCCTTTACCATGGAGCAAAGCTGGGCGCTTCGACTCTCAAGCTTACATGAAACCCAGCTTTGTACTCGATCTACAAACCTGGTCACACAGTGCAGTTGGTTCTGCATCATTAGGAAATCATTAAGAAAAATAAAAAAGGGGGAAAAATGAAAAAAAAGAGCAAAAACGGAAACAAATAGAAAGGGAAAGAAGGAATGGGATGAAGAGCCATGGAGTGCGGCACGGTTTTTGGAGGAGGCAAAGCACAGAGAGGGGAAAGAGAGCTGCAGGGGGATGGAGCAGCATGCACAGCACTCAAAAATGCCTGGATGAAGAAATGCCTGGGTGCAAAGCACCCAAAATATCCCTGGGCCAGCCTGGGAGGAGCCTGACTTCAAGGGCAATGCCACCCAGCTTTGCTGCCCTCCCCCTCCCCACAGCCAGCACTGCAGAGCTTCACTCCAGGGAGCAAAAGCCTCCTCACCCAGGGGTGGGGTGAAGTTGCAGGGTCTGTGCCCAGCTCAGCTTTCCTGGCAGGGGGATAAAGCCCTCTTTTTGTCCCGCTGCCCACAGGGCTGGAACGTGGGGTCCTGGTGACCCACTGGCTCCTCACCAGCCACATCTGCAGCCGCACGCAGGGAGGAAGCTCTGGGCATCCGTGGGCAGAGCCAGGATCGGTGCGTGCCAGCCGAGCGACCTCTCCCCATGCCCTCCTCACTGGCCTTGGAATCAGGCAGGCTGGAGCCCAGTCCAGCGCACAGCCTCGGGAGTTGTGTATTTTTTAATTTATTTTTTGTCATTCCCTCCCCAGTTTTATTGAGCTGGCAGCTGGCTGACCCCACCCCGGCCCCTGGTTTCCCTTCCTAGCATCCCGCGCAGCCCAGCACCACACCTAGCAGAGGAAGCGTGGCGGGACGGCCGCCTCTGCTCCCCAGCACAAAGGCATTTTCCCTCCCCGCCCCCAGCCCGCCCGCTCCTGATTATTTCTCCTGTCCAGGTCCAATGCCGAGCTCCCATCCGGCTAAAAATAGATGCAGCACCACCTGGATCATCCTAAGGGGCGTTGGGGATTTGAGGGCTCAAAGAGGGGCTGGTGGGGATGGCAAGAAGGGAAGGGTGTGTTGCCAGCTGAGCCTGATGGTTACTTCTCCTGCTGCTGGCTGTGGGTTGGAGCAGGAGCCCCAGGCTGAGGCTGTGCAACCAAATCCAAGGGACTTGCCCCCAAAATTTGCATCCAGGTAACAGAGGTGCCAGGTGGATGCTGGCAGAACCCTGCAGCACAGCAGTAGTCAGGCTCCAAGCTGGGGTGGGAAAATTGCTTTTTATCCTTGTTTTGCAGAGGGTGCAGGGCAGGGGCAGGGCCAGGATGGGTCCTTGGGCCTGGGTGCGAATGCTGCACCCTCCTCTGGTGCCCAGCACTGCCCTCCCTCACTCACACAGGGCAGTATTGCCTCTAGATGTGTTCACACCACTAATTGATTAATCACCATGCAATTACCAGCAGTGTGTGGCTGGTGCCATTGTGTGTCCAATTGGACGAGACATTTCACAGGAAGGGATTTGTTATTAATTATAGCAAATAATTATCATTAGGCCACACCGAACATGTACCCAGAGCAGTGCAGCCAGGTGGGATGGACGTGACCTACACCCGCACCTGCCAAAGGAGATGGGGATCCTCGGGGTGGCCACGGGGAGTAGGGATGTTCCTCACACAGTGTGGGGGGACCTGTGCAGCACAGCCCAGGCTGGCGGCTCCCCCAGTGCCCTGAGAGGTGCCCCTGCACCGGCAGGTCCTGTGGGCTCCCCTGGGGCTGGGGCTGCTCCAACCTTGCTGGAACAAAGGCTTCTCAAAGAAAGGCTCTTCCTGGAGAGCAAAGGACTCAGGGCTGGGGCTGTCTGTGAGCCCTGCTGGGAGGCTGAAGTCATCCGCTGGGAAATGCTGTGTTCGCCGGAGCCTCCCTTTCTCCAGGGCCCAGCTCAGCGCCCGGTTTCCTCGGGCACAAATAGTTCAGTGGGTCAGGTGGAGCTGGAAAGTGCCGAGCAAGGCAGCTGGGGTTCAGCATCCGTGTCAGGAGCATCCTGGCTGCAGCCCTGTGCCTGTACAAGGGTGACAAATCCCCCGTGTCCCCAGGCAGCGACCAGACTCCCACCCAAGTCAGGGAGAGTGGGAGGCTGTGCCACTCCCAGTCCAGGGAATGCCCAGCTCAGCTGTTTTCTGCTCATGTGCGAGTTTTTTTGGCTGCCAGCTCCCTCTGACAGGTGAAAGGCATCAGGGACAGTAGGAAGGTGTCCTGGGCCACAGTGGCTCTCTGCCTGGGGTCTCACTGCCACTCTGCCCCGCTGCCAACCGCACCGGCAAGTCCCCAGCAGCTGCGGGAGCTGAGCTGGGAGCGTGGCGTGGGCTGAGCTGGCCAAGCCTGGCAATCAGACACCGCATCTGAGGAAGCAGAGAAAGTTGTCTTTATTTTCAGCTCTTTTCAATAACCAGAGGTCAGCCTTGTTTATACAGGATTATAACTGGAACGACGACAGCGATATCCATTGTGCGAGCAGCGAAACCCACAGCTAACCTGAAAAAGCTGTTTGCTTCGCATGGGTGCAGCCACCACAGCCTCCTGGGCGATGGCCAGAGACCTTGGGCCTCCCCAGGGCTGTCCTGCCTCCCCTTCCCCTGCTTTTGCTCTGCCACACCCCATTCTAGCACAGCCAACTCTCTGGTGATGGTCCCACCACCAGCTCCGGGTGCTGCACTTCCAGCCACATCACCCTGTGTTTTCTCTCCAAGCTGCTCTCTGCAAAACCCGGGGTGAAGCCCCCACATCCCAAGCATGAGCAGAACTGTTGCAAATCCCACCCAAGGTGCTTACGGACACTAAATCCAGGGAAAGGCTTCAGCACAAGGAGATCAGAGCGTGCCGGAATGCTCAGGGCACACGCTGCCTGGAGTCGCTTCCCTGGCAGCTGATTGCAGCAGCACTCGCTGCTTTAATACCCAGTTCCCATCACAGAGAGAGCCCATGTTTTTAGGAAGGAAAGTCTTACACTTCTACCAACTATTTCAAGACTCCCATAAACACATTTTTGGTTGAGCATTAATGAATTACCTCAATGCAGAGCTACTCATGCCAAATACATGAATACAGAGTGTAGAAAAGCCGCTGAGAAGCAGATTTGGCTGCCATTCAGCTGCTCCGATCGGCACAATTTCTTTTCTTGATTATAGCAAGAAAATGCTCCCTGCCTGTGGCACTGCATCCTCTCAGGAACAGGCAGCTGGCCGACAGTTGGGCTGTGCAGAGCCTGGGCATGCCGGGGTTATTCGCTGCTTCCATCGCTCGAGTTGGCAGAAAACGCTGCTTGCTGGTGTCTGTGCAGGAGATGCAGCCAAGAACCGGGATCCTGCTCTCTCTGCATGCCCAGGCTGGCTGCCTCGGGATGCCTGACCTCCTTTCGGGTACTGAGGAAAGGAAAACTGCAATTAGAAGGATTTCTGAGCCTGGATTTTTTGGGAGGTAGGTTGGAGCTGCCCATCTGTGGCCCTGCAGCATCACCACAACCAGGCCTGGAGGAGGAGGAGCCCATTGCAGCATCCCTGGAGGAACAGAAACACTACAGCAGCCCTGGAAGAGGGGGAGCCCTTTGCAGCATCCCTGGAAGTGACAACCTTCACCAAAGCTTGCAGCCCACCCATTGCACACAGGATCTTGTGGCCACCTCTGTGCTTCACCAAGGCTTTTGCCGCCCAGCAGAAAGAATGAAGATGTTACTGAGAGAGCCTCACCTCACACAGACAGGGAAACGCATGTGGAAGAGAGGAATTTTGGCTCAGAGTGGGGTAGATGCTGCTGTGGCTCCGCGCCTCAGTTTCCCCATGTGTTGTACAGGGCATGGGGTGACCCAGCCTCTCCTTGGGCCCTTTAGAGACAACAATCTTCCCAGCAATGGGCAGGATGTACCTCCGATAGAGTGCTTCTATCTTCAGGGAGAATGAAAATAATAATTACAATAATAATAATACGAAGAATACTAAGAACAAACAATAATTACAGTAATAACACTAAGAATAAAGAGAAGGACCTGAGAGCTTTCCCTCCTTGTCAGCAGAGGAACAAGGTGTTGCTTTCAGGTGTTGCACTGGGGACATCAAGGGAAGGGAAAAGGGATGTGCTGCATTTGCAGATCAAAACCCCAAGAACTGTTACATCCCTCCCATAAATTGGCCTAAAAATGAGATTTTAAAGCTTGCCACAGGCAGCATCGTTTTCTTTGCTTTCTGATTTCAGAGCATCCTTTGTGCTGCAGCTCGGAAAGTGGCAGCGAAATTCCCCAGCAGCAGAGCTGGGGCTCGGGCATGCTGGGAGCAGTCACGGAGGGATTCGGCACAGGGATGCAGGGTGGGATGGGGAGGACGCTGTGGACCCCCACGGCTGTGCCGATGCCGGGGATCCCCGCGGCTGGCGGAGCGCAGGGGGCCGGGGCAGGAGGGAGGCGGCAGGGAAGGGCTCCAAGGGAAAGGCTTTGTTCGCGGGCCAGCCGGGAGCGTGCGAGGGCCTCCGGGCTCCAGCGTTTCTCCTCCACTTCGCTCCTGCTGTGTGCGGGAGCCGAGCCAAGGTGGAGCACGGCGGGGTGGAGCAGGTCCCTGAGGAAGGCAGGGGACAAGGGACGGCCGTGCATTTGGCCCTTAAATTGCCTGAGAAAGCAGCTCTGTCTTTCCATCTCCCCCCAGGGCTCTTCTCTCACCCAAGCTGAGGCTGTTTCCCAGGCTGCTTGCCCAGAACACCTCCACCTCTGCCCTTTGCCAACGATCCCTCTTCTTGGCCCATGGAGCCCGCGGATCTGCAAGCTCAGGGGAAGGATAAGGAAAGGCTCACGACAGAATGGCCCTTCTTGGAGCGCTCGAGCTGGAGAAATAAGGTTAAAGGCTCTTATCTGATGGAGCTGCAGCCTTGCCAAAGCCTGTTGCTATCAGCTCGGGACACATGTGCTATTGGCAAAGCTTCGGGGACACAGTAATACAAACAGTTTTCATTGTCGAGTCAACAATGATGGGAGAAGGAGCCTGGTGCTATTACCGGTATAAAAGGCACTGTAGGAAAGCTCAGGACAGGAGGATGCAGTCAGGATCAACAGCAGGGTTTAGCAGATTACAGTTATATTTGTATTTGGGAAGGAGAAACCTTCCATCCCCAGTGGGCTGGAGCCAGAAGGATGGAGCCAGCAGTGGGGGTTTAGGCTGCAAGGAAAAACTCTTAGAGCAGCACTGGAAGCAGCTGCAGCAAAGTGCTGATGGCAGCGGGTTTGGACAAGGGCAGGTTTGCAGCTCGTCAGCCCAAGGTTGTGCTCTGCTCATGAGGACCCATGGAAAAAACTCATGGCTGCAAGGCAAAGGAGGCTGGGCAGCAACAGCCCAAGGCTTGCACAATCCTCCACATTTTCACTACAAAGTCTGTTTATTTGGAAAAGCCAGAGTGCGCAGGGTGGATGGGTGATGCAGCACACACTGTACTCAGACCCTGCTGTCACTTGGGCAGATTTGAGGACGGTGAGGAGAAGGTTGGTGCCTCCACAGGTCTGGTGCACGGAGGCCAGGCAGTACCTATGTTTCACAGGCATCCTTTCAACACCCGTGTTGCTTCCCCCCACATTCCTTCTCCTCAGCCTTCCTGGCCCCTGTCAATCTAAATGGGGCATTTTTGGAGAACACACACTCCCATGCTATCCCATACCCTCAGATGTGGATGGCGAGGTGATGTGGAGCATCACCTCTGTTGTGCCCATGGTAGTGAGGAACAGGATGCAGGTTTGCCAGCTGTTGTGCCGTGGTGGCAGGAATCAAGCGTCCATCCATCTATCTATCTATCTATCTATCTATCTATCTATCTATCTATCTATCTATCTATCTATCTATCTATCTATCTATCTACCTTTCTATCATCTCAGGCACAAACGCCTCGCCACCATGGGGGCCGTGGGAGGCTGAAAAGCTGGACAGGAGGTCAGGAAATTGTTGGCTAATGTCAGGGACCGAGTGGGACCAGGGTGGCCATTCCCACCGGGAGCAATGATGTCAGGCGGCAGCCGGGGCCAGGAGGCAGGAAACCCAACGCAGCCAGCGAGTCTGTCCTCCTTGGACTTCCCCATGTGTTTTCATGAACAATGCATCTCATGTCAGGGACACTGTGAGGCAGGTCCTCCTTCACTTGGGACACTGCAAGGCTCATCCTCCTGCCCTGGGGACATCGTCGTGCTGTGCCAGGTGCTGCTCTTCGCTCATGTGGGCTCTTGGATGGTGCTGGCGTTGAACCTTTTGCATGGGGATTTGGTGTGTCTGCTGCATTGCTGTGAGGTCTGGAGGTGACAGTTCTGCTGTTGTGCCCTGCTGCTTCCCTAGGTGGCACATCTGGCCTTATGTGAGGGACAGACAGGCTGGTGAGATCCAGAAGAAGTGCTTGGAGAAAGGATGGCCATGCCAGCTGCTGGCCCTCTCCCACTTCCAGCTCGGTTGGGACAGGGTACATACCTGCTTTGAGCATCCAGCCATGCCTGCTTGGGCGTCCAGATATTCCATCTGGAAGTGGAAAGAGCAATTCCTCAAATGTGACAGGAAAGGCTCTGGCAGACTGAGACACTCAGGGAAGCTGTGAGATGTGGAAAAGCCTCTCCAGGCTGTGGGTCTCCACTGAAGTGAGGACTGTCCAAGGCCCTGTCTCTACCCTCCCAGCCCAGGCAGCTGGGGCTTAGTTTTGCGTCCTGGCCCCTTTGTGAACTGAGCGGGCATTCAGAGCAGACTGGGGCTGCAAATGGGGTGGCTGGGACAGGGCAAGACACCTGGTCACAAACACCAAGAGGGAGAGGGACTTCCTGAGGACAGCGAGCTCATGGGTGGCCCCAAGGACTCGAGCTCGACCTCTCCCTCCACCCCACCCAGCACACCCTTGTTTTCGCAGAGGTGCCTCCGCGCTGGGGCCGCCGCAGGCTGCGTTTGCCAGCGGCTGGCAGCGATGGCTGTGCTGGTGCCGACAGGCCGGCTGGCATGCTTTCCCCCAGGGAGGCTTTAGCAGGAGGCCGTGCATTTCTGGGAATTGTGTTGGTTATTGTTCGAGCTGCAAGTGTGCGGCGCGCTGATGAGATCAGGGCTCGGTGCTCGGCGCTGGGGCAGCGGAGCCGCTGCAGAGCCGCTGATGGGGCGATAAGCGGGAGAAGGTTCTTATCTGTGCTCCCATCGCTGCTGGGAGCAGAGGGCACGGCACAGCCCCAGTGACCTGGCTCTGCTCGATGAAGGCAGTGAGGAGGGAACACGCTGCCTTTGCCCTCCGGCAAACCACGGTTGAACTGCTGAGGTTATTTCAGAGAAAAGGCCCCAGCCCTCCTCGCTGAGCCTCTCCTTCCTCCCTTCTTTGCCACTCAATCCCTGTCTCCAGCCCCTCATGAGGTCTTGACCCCAATCCTGTCTGCTCTGCCACATGCTTGCTCCTCTGCTGACAGGACACAGGTCCCGTTGATTCCAAACTTTGTGGAAGAGAGTATCAGCGCTCTGCTTGCAAAAGCACTGAGAGGAAGGGGCTGGGGGGTTCGAGCCCTTTGCAATCCTTTGCTGTGGCTGAGATGAGAGGTGCCACGTTAGCCCATAAGAAGCCAACCATCCCCCTCCTCCTCAGGAGGATGCCTCCTTCCACACACTGTGGCTTTTGACACAGAGCAAGTCACGAGATCCTGAGGAGGTCAGACCTGCTGCCACGGAGGGGCACTGCCATCCGGAGAGCTTCCCACTGCCCGGGTCTGGAGATCGCACGGGTGAGCAGGGACAGCATAGGAAACGCTACATGGGAAAGCCCTGTGTGGGAGCCCAGGAGCCCCTGCCTTCCCACAGCAGACTTATCAAGGCACCAGTTCAGAGTGGTGCTTTCCATGGGCCAAAAGGGAAGTGCATACACACCAGACTTCTCGGGGTCAAGGATGCTGGGCAAGCAGTGAGAGGAGAGGCTGCAGGGGGCAAGGGAGGGAACTAGGGCGTGGGGAAGGAGACACAAATAGCAAAATGAATGGCTTGAACTTCCTATGTTTTATGGAGGCAAATAAAAGGAGACAGAGAGGGGGAGAGAAAGGAGACCTGAGTGCCTGCACAGGCTCTCACGCTCACACATGCCAGCCCAGCCCCCAGAAACTGCTGGTGGCCGGTGTGGGGTGGCAGCCTGCACCCACTTGGCCAGCACGGCTCTGGGCCAGCTGCTTGTCTGGCCCAGTGTCCCCTGGGGGCATCTCATGAAGTGTGACAGGCTGCTGCTTAGCATTTATTCCTCTCCCTGTCATTATTATTTTGAACAGCAGCCAGTATAATTAAAATCATTAGGAGGAAGAGGTTTAGGGAAAATCCAAAGTGTCTCAGAAGAGCATCTGCAAAGCTGGAGGTCCAAACTCCACCCTGGCACTCGTGATGAGCAGGGCCCATGGGAGCCATCATCTCCTCCACATCCTCCTTTCCATGCTCCCCGTTTCTCAGGGTGGCAGAGGCTGGGCTACCACACAGGGTGGTCCTGGCCACGTTCCCCTTGCAGCTGTTGCCCACTGTAGCCAAATCCTGCAGCCTTTCCTGGTGTAGGACTTGTGCCAGGAGGTCCAGATGGCAGTGTCCCCAGGCACGGGTGCTCACCTGCAGCTCCAGGACAGATGCAGTGGGGGGATGTATGGAGTGGAGGACATGGAGCCTCTGTGGGCTGCTCTTCCAGAACAGCATGGATAGATCCTGCAATATCTCCTGGGAACCATGATGCTTTCTGCTGTGTTAGGAAGGCTCGTGCCACAAGACGAGGCGTGGAGAGGTCCCTTGGCTCCTCAAAGGAGAAAACAGAATGGTCTGTAAGACAGAAATGTAAGTCACCATTCATGCCACATTCCCCGGGTTTCCTAAGTGTTTGAATGGAGGATTTGACTGCTCCAGGGTCAAATGTCCCCAGTGCCAGGGCTAGGAGATTAAGGACGTCAGACAGCTGCAGCAAGGAGGGGAAGAAAAGGCAGATCCCTGCCTCCATTCCAGGGCTGGCACAAGTGCATGGTTAGAGGATCAGAGTCAGGAGTCTTCCAGCCAAGGCAGGCTCACGAGGAGGAAAAGGAGGGGAGACACGTCAAAACACCTCCCCAAAATTAGTGCTGCTCTGGCAAAGCCTATGGCAGCTGCTCCCACCTCCTGCCTCAGGGTCTACCAGCTACTGATTGTCTGTTTTTCCCTGGATGGGGTCACTCATAACCAGCTCAGAGCCCACTGTGTCACCCAGGACAGCCAGTCCTCCAAGCAGTGACCCAAGGCTGAGGTCCTGGAGACCTGAGCACTCCTGAAGTTATTGGGTGTCTCAGGATAGAGCTTCCCTGGGGGTTTTGTGGTGGGTGGATGGACAAAGCAGGCCCAGGAGGGCCTCTCATCTCTGCTTTTTCCAAAAGTGGACAAGACCAAGCCTCTGGTGGTTGGGAGCAGAGAAAGGGTGGGGTTTGGTGGCTGATCGCCAAATGACTTAACTTACTGGGGATACTGGAAGCAGGGAAAGCTCATCGAACTTGATCCAGCCTATTTGCTGTGTTCAAATCTGCTGAGAGTCACTTGGAAGTACAGTGGCCCAGTGGAAAAAATAGGTGAGATTTTGTGGGGTTTTATTTTGCAGGAAACTTCTCCTGGCTCTCCCAGCTCTGCCTGCCAAGGGCAGCTGCCAGTGACGCACCACATACAGAGACTTTCAGGGTGTCTCTTGGTGTGCAGGGGTCAGCAAAAGCCCCCTCCCAGCCTCTCCCTGAAGGACTCGCCCCTGCTCTGTTTTTAGCACATTGAAGTAGCTGCTTTCACAAGAGGTAAAAGAAAGTTCACGGATCCGTTGACAGATCACCCCAAGCGGGAATTTCTCTGGGAATTCCTGCAATAGCAGGTTGGCTCCCGCGGAGGTGGAGTTTCCTCTGGATCTACCTCCACCCAGGCTTGGGGAGAGCTCCGGCCACCGGCTCCACGCTCGGGGGGCTGGGCTGAGCGACGCCACCGCTGCTTCCCAGCCAAGGTCAGCCAGAAACCATCCCAGCTCTGCAAACGCCTGGCCTGTCGTGTCCTGTTAACCCTTGGGAAGAGCGGAGCTGCGGGCTGGCAGGGCTGGGCTGCAGAGCTGGGGCACACAGGGGCAGGGGACCTGCCCGGCAGGCACATGGGGCTGCAGGCGTGAGGATTTTGTGCCATTCTGTCCCTCGGGGACCCCCTGCCAAGCAGGCAGTGGTGGGGCCTGGCCGAGGCTGGTTGCCACCACAAGAGGCCAGCGGTGGCGGGGTGACAGCTGCCACTCGAGGCAGGGAGCGACGGGGTGACAGCGCTCGGCATCAGTGACTGTGTGCTCTGGAATCTGAGACACGTCCCCGGCCATACTTGTGGTCAGGAACCATCTTCGCGTTGCAGCGACACAAACCACACTCACAGTGGCAGCAGTGCCGCTCGAGCGTGTCTCTGACGCCAAGGACCGGCGTGACCCGACCCCACACACGGGACAGGCAGCTGTCCGCTTCCAAGGACCTACAGAAGGTCCCGTTGTTGGGACTTGTTTCCTCCTCCCTCCCCCACAGAGGTGGGCCTCTCCAAAATGGCACCCTCTGACTCCACAGCCAGACCCTGCCAAGGGTTGGAGGATTTCCAGGTGCTGCACAGGCTCCACAGTGTGGGGTGGAAGGAACTCGCGTTCGCAAACATGGGGCCAAGCCAAGAAGTTTCAAGGTATCATGCCAGGGAGAGGGTCTGGGGCTCACATTTGGTCTGGGGCCACCTCTGCTGATTTAGGGATGAACTGACACGTGTCTCACACATCCAGGGAGCAGCTTTTGCTCAAGGGGATCCCAGAGCTCCATGATATTGCTATAAAAAACAGCAAGCTGGCAGCTGTAGGTACCTAAGGGGCAGATTGGGGCATCAGCCACCCATCAGAGTTTTAGCACTGATCTTTTCAATACTTCTCTCTCTGGAGGTATTCAAAACCCATCTAGATGAGTTCCTGTGTCACCTGTTTTAGGTGACCCAGACTTAGAAGGGGGGTTGGATGATTTCCAAGCCCTTCAGTCCTACCAATTCTATGATTCTGTGATCATGCCCTCAGTGAATGAGCTGCCCCAGGACAGAGTGCAGTTGGAGACGAGTGCTGGGAATTCTGGTTCCCAAGACCTGGCTGTGCATCCCGAGGCCACACGTAGCACATCCCTGTGCTTCCACATGATCTGCAGCTCCACCGGGGCAGGACACGGCCGCTCTTCACCAGCACAGTCAGGGCCCTCTCTGAAACATCAGCGCTTGGCGAGGGCTGTGCAGGCGGCTGTGCAGGAAGAGGCATGGAAGTTCTCCCTCTGCCAGGAACCAGCTGGAGGGAGCGACAGCGCTCAGCAGCAGCTCCCGGGGGATGCGCTGCCCTCGCACAGTGTACGAGTGCCATCTACAGGGGGTCCAGCCTAGGCCCCCCCAAACCATCCAGCCCCTCGCCACTGGTGACTGCTGTCCAGTCCCCAAGGCTGTAGGAGGGGCACAGCCTCGGTTTATCCAGGGAGCGGGGTCAGCACTGCTCCGAGGGCTCAGCACAGCCATGGACAACAGTCACAGAGCCACAGAATAGTTTGGGTCGGAAGAGGCCAGTAAAGCTCATCGTGTTCCAACCCATGGGCAGGGACACCTTCCACTACCCCAGGTTACTCCAAGCCCCGTCCAAGCTGGCCTTGGACGCTTCCAGGGATGGGGCAGCCACAGCTTCTCTGGGCACCCTGTGCCAGGGCCGCCCCACCCTCACAGGGAAGAACTTCTTTCCAATACCCCATCTATCCCTGCCCTCTGTCAATGTCATTCCCCCTTGCTCTGTCACTCCAGGCCCTTGTCCAAAACCCCCCTCCAACTCTCTTCGAGCCCCTTTAGGGACGGGAAGAGGCTTTAAGGTCTCCCCGGAGCCTTCTCCGGCTGAACCCCGCAGGTCTCAGCCTGTCTCCACTGCAGAGGTGCTCATTATCTCCGTGGCCTCCTCCAGACCCGCTGCAGCGGTTTGGGACACGGCTGTTCCCGCCGTGTCCTGGCACAGCCCCGCGGGCACGGACCGGGGGTCCCTCAGCCCCGGCACCGCTCCGAGCCCCCTCCGCAGGGTGAAGCGCAGCCCCCGCAGCGCCCCCGGCGGCCAGGCGGCACCGCGCGGGATGGGCGCGGGGCACTCTGGGAGATGAAGTCCCGCCCGCGGGCTGCGCTCCGGCAGGCGGCGGGTGGGGCCCGCGCCCCGAGGACTACAACTCCCGTCGTGCCCCGCGACCGCCCGCCTTGACTGCGGCACCGGGGGCTGAGGTGGGCACCGGGCACCGACCGCAGCTCCCCCCGCCCGGACCCCCGTCCGGCCCCGGCACCGATCCCGGGGAGCGGCGCGATGGGCGGGGAGGACGAGATCGTGCGCATCGCCAGGCGCCTGGACAAGATGGTGGCCAAGAAGAACGCGGTGAGTGGCGGCGGCAGGGCCCCCGCAGCCCGGTTGGGGTGGGGGACCGCCCCCTGCCCCGGGCTCTTGTTTGGCGGACGCGGCCACCCCTCTCCGCAGGGCCCCCTCCTCGCTGCTGTGCTGGTGGACCGCCACCTCTCCCTCGGTGCCCGTTGTGAGGGGCCTCCCCCTCCCCAGCCCCCATTTTGGGGGCCTCTCTTTTAGTGCCGCCCCGGTCATTACATCGTGCTGGAGCAGAGGCTCTCCCCCTTAAAGTGGGTTTCCCTCCTCCAGACCCCGTCGCCCTCTCCCTTCCCCGTCCTTTGCGGAGGTGTGCGATCCACCCACTGCCAGTTATTGGGCGGGCAGCCCCATGTGCCCCCTTGGGTGCTGTGGGAACCCCCAGTCCCCATACTGAGCCCCCCCACCCCAGGCCTCAGGCATCCCCAGCCCATATCTCAGCACTCCGGGGCTCGCCCCGTGCTGCCTGCACGGTGTTCTCCTCCTGGAGAGCATCCTCAGCCCTTCTCTCCTGTCCCGTTGGGAGCCCTTTGGAAGGGGAGTGCCCACCAGCACCGGCCTGGGACTGCAGTTTGCACTTGGGGAAGACCCCGGTGCTGATGGATTTGCTTCCTGCATCTCAGTCCTACACCAGCACTGCTGCTCACTCCCGTGGCCTCTGGAGTGTGGAGGGCTGGCCAAGCTGCTGTCTGCACTCGGGAAGCCTCGCAGGGTGTGCTGTGACCCGTGTGACAGCCCGGGGGGGGGACAGTAGCCGGTATTTTCCAGCTTAATAGGATACATCAATGCTTGTAGGGACACAGTGTCATGCAAGTGCTAAGGCAGAAAGCTGTCAAGGGTTTGTGAGGGAGGTAGGCTGTACATCTGTGTTTGGGGTGGGGGAGAGGGATTTTGGGGCTGGGAAGGGCTGTGGGGAGTGGGAGATGATGGGCGAGGAGGGGAAGGGATTAGAGGAGTGTGATATCCTCTAGTGTATAGTGGGATGCTGGGTGCTGTTATCACATGGACTTCTGGATGTTGGACTGGCCCTGCCAGCCGTGGGTAGGGCGAGCACTGTCACTCGTGTTGCTGTTGGAACAACGCAGGGAATGAACCCAGGGAAGTGTGTTGGGGCTAAAGTGCAGCCTGTGATGCCTGTTCTCGTTGGTGGCAGGTTTTCTGCACCAGTGTTAAAATAGGAAAGGAGCAACTTTGCAGAATTTGCTTCCATTGGGAAAGAGGCAGCTTCTTACACAAGGGGTATGCAACATTTCCTCTTGGCTGGCGTTTGAGATAGTGCTGAACTGCAGCATGTTGTGTGTTGGCTTAGCTGAGAACTCTTCCTGCAGGACAGTTTCCTGGGATACCTGTCTGTTTCTCTAGTTTTTTCGTGGATCCTCATTTGCTGCCGTTGTGCCAAATGATTCCCTTTGGAGTCAGGAATCACCGGGTCACTTTGTGTGTTCAGGGCTGGAGGAACGGAAAGGTGT
The DNA here is from genome assembly GCA_013398115.1 of Falcunculus frontatus. Classification (NCBI taxonomy): domain Eukaryota; kingdom Metazoa; phylum Chordata; class Aves; order Passeriformes; genus Falcunculus; species Falcunculus frontatus. Next base: position 399,394 of record VZRV01001561.1, on the reverse strand, counting down.
GAAACTGCCTGAGGGGGAGGTCAGTCGTTCTGGGTACGGTAAATGCGTGTGGTTTATGCTGGTGTGAGTTGCTTGTGCGCACGCTGAAAGCTTTGACTCTGCTTTGATTTTGACATCTGTTCTGTAGGGTGGATTGCAGCTGGATTGCTTCCTGGGATGAGTCGGAAGCAGCCCTTCTGCATAGGGAGGACGGGATGTGAGGACAGGGCTGTTAATGCAGGCGGCTTCGCTTCCCTACAGTGGTGGTTGTGCAAGCCTTGTGCTGCAACTGGGCTTGGAGTGGTCGGTGTTGTAAATGAGCTGCTAAATGTGAACACTGGAAGCCTTGTTTGAGGGAAGGGGGTTGGGAGGAAAGAGCCAGCTGAATGGAGATAGGCCTACGCCAGGCTGGGATCTGCTAGAGGGAGACAAGTGATTTCCAATTCTGAGTGACTGCCAGTTTTAAGTATCTACAGATTCCTAGTCAGATTTTCTCTGGTCCTGGGTTCATGGATGATGTAAGGAAACCTCACAGAACAAGTTTCAAGTGATCAACTCTTCAGCATCACAGCTTGCTGGCTTTGCTCCTGGTCTCTTGTCCTGAGCAGAGTGGGGTATTAATATGAAAACTAGGAAACACCTACATGGAGTCATTGACAGTTGTGATTCAGAGTGTGTTTTTCAGGTGTTAAAAATGTTCAGCTTGCCAGGTGAGAATAATAAACTAATGCTGCACTTGTACCATACACGAACAAAGACCTGTAGCACTCCAGTGGTCTTCTGTTTTGCCCATTCCAATAATTCAGGTGCCTTCAGGTTGCAGGATCTACTGTCTGTCTGGAACAGCAACACCAGCAGTGAGCTTGCTGATGTTTCAGGGAACGCTTATTGGTGTTTTTCCCTTTGAATTCAACTTTCTGTGTCTATTCCCAAGCTGTTGAATTTCTTTACTAAAAGCTGAGGCACTCATTCTCTCTTTTCCTCCCCAGGAAGGTGCAATGGATTTACTGAAAGAACTGAAAAGCATGCCTATGACTTTGGATTTACTGCAGGTGAGTTGCACAGTTACGGTAAAAAGCTGAAGTCTGCATCTGGATGAGTTCAAAACGTTGTCTATAAAACCTTAATAGATTTCCTCACACTTCTTGCCTCATGAAAAGCATCAAAATAAACATTAAATCAAATAAAATAGTGCTGAAGTTGAGTTTTGGACTGGCACTTAAACAGCTCTGGGTCACCATGTGTGTAACTGCTCAGATCTTGTTTTTAGGCTACAAAAAGAGGAAAGACTGGGTTAAAATAGCAAACACAGAGGGCAGTCGTGGGAGAAGTTCTTTGTAATGGTGATATTCAGGACACTGGGGAGGAGTGAGCAGAATTACAATTTGGAGGTCGTGATGCATCTTGGAGTTTTTCACTCTAGGCTTGAGTGTCACTTATAAGTGTATAGGGAAGGGATTTGTGAGTGATTGGATGTGTCTTCTGTTCACTTGGGGAAGCTGGAGAGTGTCATCCTGCTCTTCCAAAGTTGTAAAGGTCAGAGAATCATTCTGCAAGCCCTTGGATACTCCTGTCTTGGTCATGGCTTGGACTTTGTCGTGGTTATTTGGGATTTCAGCTGGTAACAAATAATGAATCTGTTCTGGAGTGATTCACTGGAGTGTTCCCTTGCAGTCCACCCGCATTGGGATGTCGGTGAATGCACTGAGGAAGCAGAGCACAGATGAAGAAGTGATATCACTTGCCAAATCCCTCATCAAATCTTGGAAGAAACTTCTAGGTAAGGAAATCAGCATGTTCCTGTCAGATTCAGCTTGTAAAAAAAGCTGGCTTCAGTGGGAGGCTGAGTTTTTTGGGAGAGCTTATCTTTTGATCTGAATAAAACATTCTAGCAAATCAGCCTTTACGATTCCACCCTCTGTCTTTCGAGTTTTGTGTCCTATCATGCATCCCCCTAGATTTAGCTCCTGTTTAGCCAGCTCATCCTTGGAGGAGCACTGAAAGCCTCAGGACTATTAACTTGTACCTCATCACATAATAATTAGCAATGTTATTTGTAGAAACAGTATCTGTGCTCTGAACCCTCTGCTCCCACTTGTGCTCTGTGTGGCATTAACACCATGTGTGCTGTCAGCCTCGTGCAACAGCTCGGAAAGGGAAGTGCTGGAATGCATTTTGGGTGATGAGTTGGAGAAGGATCTTAATTCACCACCTTGTAGATAAACTCACATGGACCATTTCCAGCTGGGGAGGCTTTCCTGGTTATGGGCTCCCATTTCTTGCTAGGCTGGATGAGTGTTAAAAGGGCTCTTTTCCTGTCCTGCCTGGGTTGTCACCTCCTCATTATATTGGGTGTGTGTTGGCTAGGCTCAGACAATTTACCTCTGGGTCAAACTTGTTCTACAGTGTCATGAAAGTCCTCTCCAGGCTTGTGCTGTTGGCTTTCAGCAGCACTTGGGAATCAGAAGAAGCTGTACTCCCACAAGGACCAGCCTGTACTGGCCCTTCAGCTGGTGTTGGCTGGAAATTCTGCTTTTAGTGGTGCTTGAGAGAACTTGATCTAATCCCTGCTCAGCAGCCTCTGAAAGAAACTTTTGTGATGAGGCATGTCTTGTGAGGAAGCTTATTTCCCAGACAGGGAAGGTGATTGCTCTCTGGTTTGGTGAGGAAAGCTTTTGTCTGAATTAGTTTCTACTTGGAGGCAAGGAGAAGGTCTGTTGGAAAGCATGAAGGCCATAAAGGCATTTTCTCCTGATTCTTTTTGGGAGAATAATAACTTGCTTTAGGTCAACAGTGGGTAGTGTGAAAACATTGAGGAATATAGGTAGGGCTGTAGCATAAAAACCAGCTCTGAACTGACTCCTCTTTTGAACACAGATGCTTCTGAGGAAAAAAATGAGGAGAAAAAGAAAAGCCTGTCCTTGCCAACATCTTCCTCCAAGGAGACTGGTAACTCAAGAGACCAAAGGTAATAGTTCCCTTTTACCAAAGATGACACTGTTAGAGAATTTAAATTTTCTTAAGGCACCTTACTTTAATTTTTATTTTTAAGTGTCTGAGTCAGGAATTTTGTGTAGTCAAATTCCTGGTCAGAGACACTGGAAGTGTTTCTTCTTCAAGGTTGATCTATGTGGTGTTATTAATTAACTGTAACGCAGAAATACACATCTAAAAAATACAGTGGCTTTAGTTGAGTTTTTAACTTTTTTTAATATTTTATTTCATTTTTTTACTCTTGGTCATGTGTTGTTTTTCTAGTGGTAGAACATTCCTCTATTCTTTTTTATGTCGCATTTTTATGTGTTTTTGTTTATTTCTAACTTTGAACTCCTTAGAGTGAAGATTATTTTTGGCCTTTGCAGTATGAAGTGATGGATGGGATTGATTGATACATTACTAAAGCAAAACTTCCATTTCTTTGTCCTTGACAAATCCCAGCAGAAGCCCCCTTTTCCCTGTGGTTGATGTCCCCCAGCTGGCAGGTCAGCTGCATGCTTGCTCCTTGCCATGCCTTGAATGCTGCATCCTGTTCCCACTGCCTGTGACTGCAGCTGTTGAGTGCAGACAGTGATCAAAGGGGAGGGGAAAAAAATGGGATTTAAACTTTTTTCTAGAGACTTCTCTCAGCCTCAGATCCCAGGAGGGTGTGTGCTTCCTAGATTTGGCTCTTAAGTGATGTAGCCAATTTCCCAAGTTTGACAGAAGATTTAGAGTATTCAGGCTGTACTCCTGCTGGCTTGCAGGATTTTCCATGTTTGTTGCCTTTGTTGGTCACTTTCTTGTCACTTCTTTATTTTTGCTCAGCTCTCTCAAGGCTTGGCACTTCAGGGTGAGCCTTTGCAGCTTGACACAGAGCTGCTGATGGAGAGAAGGCTGCTGATGCTGAGGTCCATGACTTTAAGTGATCAGTATCTTTGGTTATCTCGCTTCCACAAAATGGGAAAAAGGATTTGCTAGGAATCGCAGTGAAAGGACTTGGGAGACTTCACAGCCAGGATGGAGTTCAGTGATGCAGTGCAGAAAGGGAGCCAGGGCTGTCCAGATCTGTGTATATCTGTGTGGAATTTCACTCAGAACAGGATCTTGGCTGTAGGCACAGAGGCAAAGCCCCTCCTTGCTGCCTTCTTGCTTTGTCACTTATGGGGTATGTGGAGTGGAGCTGTCTGGCTTGTGCTGCTGATGTTCCCTTGTGCCTTAATGTGCTGCAGATACTGCAGTTTTGTGGGGTTTTTTAATCCTTGATGCTTTTTATGTGTATTCAGCCTCCATCTTCTGACTAGCAAGGCATCTCCTTGGCTGTGAAGGATGAACAGAAGCCAATGGATTAGTGTAGCCTAGACCAGGAGCAGGGGCCAGCTCCTGGTGTCAGTCTGTTGAGCCAGGCTCTCTTCCAGAGACAGGAATGCTTTTTCTCCAGTCCTGCAAAATGAACTACTAATCTGCCTTAAAAAAAAAAATATATTAGCAGAGAAGAGTCTCTGTTCTTTGAAGCAGAGGCTGCAGTGGAGTCAGACTGGTTGCTCAGTGTGTGATAGCTGGTTCAGATGAGGCTGCTGTCAAGACACCAAAGAGCTCAGTTTGTATTCAGATATTTCAGCCTCTTAGTCTGATAGATTTTGGCTACGCCTTCCGTTTTGGTCAGGGAGAAATATTTGACTAACTCTTGGCCTGAAACTCGTCTTACTTTATGGAGCACAGATGTAGCAATCCCTGTGTAGTGACTGGAGCTATCAGTGCAAGACCTGAAGGCTCTGAGCCAGCCAGCGTGGAGCTGGCACCTGCGAGTTTAGATGCTGCATTACTCTAATCCAAAGCATATTCTGTTGTTCTGTAGAATTTCAGACCCATAGTGTAGTACATTTTAATGGGCTGTGTCTAATGTTTCTGTCTCTGGCAGCATGAGGTTTTTCTTTTCCAGGATTCTCTAAACTGCCTTTATTAGGAGGTTTTGGATCTGTGGCCTGAATTTAGCTCTTCTGTGGGATTTTCAGTGCAGCCCTGAGTTCTGCTTGCAGTCCCTGGCTGCTGCTTTGCCACCATTTTGTTCCAGCATAGCTTTGTTTTATGTATAAACTTTTGCTGCCTGGATAGATTTACAAGCTCTTCCTCCTGTTTAACAGGAACAGTGTGAACCACAAGGATTTCCTGAAATAAGTCTTCTAGGTGTGTTTGAGGTCTATTTCCCAACTATTCTATTTATAAACTAACCTCTAAACCTTAATAAATAATTTTCTGTCTTTGGAATGGCTGAGAAGTCTGTTTCATCTAATTCTTGAGGGATCAGCTCTCATCTCAGGGCATGGATGACGTGTGTGTCTGCAGGCAAGTGTATCTTTCCTCATCAGCTAACAGAAATGGGACTACCGTGCATCTTGTCGAGGTTTTTTCCACCCCTAAGGAATAAACATCTAAATATTTAAGTCAATAGCATTTGCAGATAGAACCTTCCTGAAAATCAAGTATTACTTCTGCAAATACAGATTTGAAGACCTGTGTTTAAGGACTCACTGTAGTGAAGGTCAGTGTTCTGAGTTCACACTGAGGTCACTGGGTTCACACGCAGGGTTTTGCTCTGGGAGACTTTTGTTTGTTGCTTGCAAAATGACACAAAATTTAAATCTGGAAGAGCTCTCAGGGAAACCTCTCCTGCAGCCCCTTGCAAGCACAGCACAACCTCTGCCCAAGCTGTCTCTGACAGGCTTTTTTCAAGCTCTTTGATGACCCTAGAAGACCTCAGGGCAAGGCATTTCCACAGCTGCCCTTGGCAGTATTTCCAATTCATAACTCACCTTTACATTTTAAACTTTCAATCAAAACCTGTCTTACTAAACCCATTTCTACATCCTTCTGTGGATTTTTTCCTACCATCTGCCTTTGTAAGGAGTTTCAGGACTTGTCTCCTTTAAGTTTCCCTTGCCACAAACCACCCATATTCCTTCAGTCCTTCCTTTTACTGTAATTTTGTTCTCTCGGCCTTTTGCCTTTGTCCTTTGGAAAGTCTATTTTTTCCAAACTGTTCTATGCAACATGAGAAGCTGTGATTTTTTAGATGGGTTATTCCTGAATTATGGGTTATTCCTTAGTGTATGCTCTGATATATACACCCCCATGAGTGCTGCCTGTGATTTGTGTGTAGCTTCTTAAGCACAAAAGTACCTGATGGCAGTTTCTATGTTCCAGATGGGAGGAAATCATCATCTAATGGATTATTTACAGGCTAAGTTGTTTCTTCTTTTTGTAACATGTGCAGTGTAAATCCTATTGAATGTTTTGAGCTGTTTAGACACAAATCTGTTCTTTAATAGGCTCCTGCAGTGCTGACCAGCAAAACCAGCTGGTAAAAAGGGGTTTTATTCAGCTACTGGTGAAAGAGAAACACAGTGGGCTCACAATACAATCTCCCTCACAGAGTGCATCATCTCCTTCATCTGAGCAAGAAGTCAAAGTTCTGCTTTGGTTTGACCTGAACAATTTGCTGAAGGTTCACTGGTGGATGCTTCTGAAAAGGGCTTGGCGAGGTTCTGAACTGTGGAAATCCAGTAGCCCCAGTGGTGATCTGTGGGATTTGAGCCAGACTGGATATGACCTTAGTCACAGGAGCTCCCAGGATAAGTCCCTAAAGTCATCTGGCTCAGTTTGTGCAGCAGCAGATTCGGAAGGTTTCCAGCTTAGTGCTGGTTTTTTTGTGGGCTGACTAATCCCTTCCAGGACAGCGTAGTGGAAGTGCTTGTTCATAATGAATTTATTTTTGATGGCAAAGAACTGGCAGTAGTGACCCAGCTTAACAGAAATTGTCAAGCCACTTGGATCTTCAAGGAGATATTGCCAGCATGGCATGGGTGAAATATTGAGGTTTCTCTTTTTTTCCCTTTCTGTCTCTTTGTGCAATAATGGTACCAGGCACTGGCCATAAATACAGGGAATTTTACAGCCCAGTCACCAAAGCCAGAGCAATCTCTGCTGAAAAAAAAAAAATTGCAGTTCTGCTGCCTAGATTTAGGGGGGAGAACAAAGCTCTAGAAAATCATCTGTGAATCATACTAACCCAGATCTTTTAGCAGCAGTATTTGCAGGGCTGACTAACTCCATGTGCAGACGGGGGTGCACAACCAACTGAGCTGCTCGGTGAGGTTCCTTCTCTGCATGCAGACCCCGCAGCAGTGACTCAGCCTGCCCACATCATGTGCTGGTTGTGCAGGCAGGTCTCCATCCAGCTCCCCTGGCAGGTGACCCGACTGAGTCAGCCACAGCAGGCAGGTGTTCGCATTCCCTTGCCTGTGCCTGTGATTGCTTGCAGGTGGAAATGGAGTTATTTTTGAGAGCAAAGCAGTATTTCTTAGTCCTGTGCTAGCCTGGTGCCTGTGTGAGCTGTGTGTGGCTGTGTAGGGTTGCTCTTCTGTGAGATGAGTAATCAGAGTCTTGCTCAGATTACAGGAAAAAGGAAGAACCTTTTATGTGCTACACTTTGTTTATGGTGTTTTTTAAATATCAAAGCTGAAGGAGCCATTTTCTTTCTTTTCTTTCTTTTCCTTAGCACAGCAGCTCCTTCTTCTGGAGCTTTCTGCTTGCTTTCTGCTGAGAGCAGTTATGGGCTTGGTGTCCTGCAAAGTTAAAGAGGAAAGAAGCACCATGAGTCTGCACTGCACTGCCAAACTGAGAGTGCTGATGGTCTCAGATGTCCTGAGTGTATTTGGGTTACTGGTGGTGTCCAACAGTAATGTTTTCACTTGATGCCCAGTGGTGCGGCAGCTGATATGTGTTGAATAACACAAGATGGTTGGCAGGGTTGTTCATGGATTAAACTTCTGCTGGCAGCCAGCAGTGTCCACAGGAGAGCTCATGTGTGGGCTGAGGGCGTTGGCCGCTGTGTTGTGCTCTGTGCTGATTTGGGACAATGACTTTGCACTGTGTTCTGACTGGTTCTGTATTATGATTAACAGGATGCTTGGCCACATACCTGCTGCTCCCTTCTCTGCTCTCAGTGGCCCAAACTGAGACATTCTGACAGGTGAAGTTTTTCTTTTAGCTCCAACAAAAGGCAGGAGCCTCCAAAGACTCCGACCACCCCCAAAATCACCACCTTCCCTCCGGCCCCCATCACCTGTGACGCTGTGCGCAACAAATGCAGGGAGATGCTGACAGCAGCTCTGCAGGCTGATGGTAAGTGCTGGGGGAAGCCCTGCATTGCCTCAAGTGCTTCACAGCTCCTGGAGCATTCTGACAGAGACTGTCAGTGCCAGCTTAGACATACTGTTCTGGAGCAGCCTTGTGAAAGGATTATTGCCAGCAGCTCAGTCTAGCCACTGGTCACCCCTTTGATGAACTGGCTGCTGTTGCAGTGTTTTCAGACACTTACACAGGGGCCTGGCTTGAGCTGGAGGCATGACAATGTGTCAGGCAATGGCTGTTAAGAACATGGGGTGACTCGGGGTCTTCTGCTCTGCAGCATGGGGTGGTCTGTGCAGAAGTTCAGTCTTTCAGTTGTGCAGAGATTTGCTTCATTTTCTAGGTCTTTTCTAATTGCTGTAAAGTGAAGCTGTCTTCCCTGTCACCCTTGGGGCACAAAGTGAAGCTGTAACTCAGTACATGGTCTTTGTAGGAATGGTGCTTATTCCAGTCAGCATCTGCTGTCAGACTCTGCTGCCTTTGCAGACAGGAGCTCCTTAAATATCGTGGTCCTCTGGATCTGGGGTGGAACAGATCCCTCTTGCATTCAGACTGTGCCATCTCACGTGAGAGGCAACTGCAGGTGCTCAGTATCTCTGGAAGTTTGAGCATCTGGTTGTGTCCACACTGCAGATCCCTTTAAAAAATTGGGGTCTAAGCACTGCAGAGTCTTATTAATTTGGAGCCAAGGAATGTAGATGACAGATGGAGAAGTTAATGAAATCTTTATTTCTAGCCTTCCTTATATGCTGCATTAAATGCTTTGCGCAGCTCTTAGAAAAACCCTTTCCATATGAAATCTTGGAAAGAGTTCCCTTGAGCCTTTTCCTAAGCTCAGCTGTGCCCTACCTTCCCTGCTTTATGGTGTTGGTTACCATACTGGCTGTCCAAATCCGTGGCAGCTATGCACTCTATATGATGCTGTTTAACTGGTGTGTGGGAGAAGAGGGGAGGAGCAGACAGTCCTGAGGTGAGATGAGAAAGGAAGGCTTGATCCCGGTGCTGTACACCTCCAGGCCCTCCCAGATGGTTGGTCTGAGTAGAGTTAACTTCTCATTGAGGTGAGTATCTGATGAAACTCAATTCCTGCCTGTATATGTTGGATTTCAATTATATTAAGAATATGTTGGAAAACTAAGTTCTTGGGCCAAGGCTGTTGTTAGCTTTGTCTCATGCAGTCCATATCCCAGAGAAGCACAGGCTGGCTGGATTAATCTATTTTCATCACTACCCTTTTCCAAAGGGTCAGAGAGTAGCAAGAGCAAAGGCCAAGATGCCATTTGATGGCAAGAGCATGTGAATCAAACCAGCAAACTGTCCAGATGTGTAGCTCAGAAATACTGCCCCTGGGGAGCCCTGGCCTGGTTGGAAGCCACTGAGCTCCTGTTTCTGCTGTCTTACAGACGACTACATCGCCATCGGCGCCGACTGCGAGCACATAGCAGCCCAGATTGAAGAGTATATCCTTGCTGTACCGTGCTTCCTCGAGGGCCTGCATGCCTCCAGCAGTGAAATCCATGTGCTCAAAGGAAAAACGAGGCTGTCTGTGCATAAATGTTCTGCTGCAGCTTGTCAGGGTTCTGGGTCTGGTTCCAGCTCTGCCTGGCTGAGTCCTGGCTCACTCAGGAACTACCAGTGTGGAGTTGGGAGCTCAGAGACTGTAATCCCTAGTTTGTCCTTCCCATCAGAGTGCCGTTTCCTGCTTTTGATTCTGCTTCCAAATACATGTGACTTCCCTGTGGTCCCTGTTGAGGAGAGTGTGTGGATCTAGACAAAAGCAATGGAAGGAAGGGATGGAGTTATGAGGATCAAGTTCCACGCTGATGTGAGATAAGCCAGGAGTTTTCTTGGTTTGGGAAGTGTGGGGTTGGAGGTGCAGCTGGGCTCTCTCATTGGAGGGGTTTGTGGCTGCCTTGCTGAGAGAAAGGGCAGACTGTAAAACCTGAGCATAGCTGAATATTGCCAGCACAATGAAAAAGCCCAGGCTGGAAGCCCCTGGACTTTGGGATTGTATAAACCTGCTCTCAAATCCAGCACTGACCTCCCAGAGCCGATGCTGCTGTTGGGTCCCAGCACCTTCATCCTGGCAGTGGGTGACAATCCCTGCTCTTCATGGGTGGCTGGGAAGTGCTTGATGACTCTGGGTTGGTTGCAGGCTCCTTGACTGCCCTTACGCATCTACCAAGACGTCAAGAACACCGACATGAAATACAAAAACCGCGTGAGGAGCCGCATCTCCAACCTGAAGGACTCCAAAAATCCTGAGCTGAAAAAGAACGTGCTGTGTGGGGCCATCACCCCCGAGCAGATTGCGGTGATGACCTCAGAGGTGAGGGAGCCTGAGGAGCAGGGTTTGCTTCTCACTGGGGAGGCGTCCTGAGGCTTAGCTGGAGGCAAAGGGTTGGGCTGCTGCCAGGGTTGCAGATTTCTCAGTAGCTGCTGCCAGAGTGCATGGAGTGTGCTAGTGATGGCGTTTCCAGTGTGGAGAGCAGTATGTTGGGCCTTCACATCATTTTGAGGCTTGGGTATGAACCAGAAACCAGAATTGGAACAGGCTTTCTGTCTTAATGCCCATCTGTCTGGCTGCCCTGTCCTGTTGTCTGTTTCCACTGTAGTGGGTGTGGTAGTAAAACTGGGCAGATGTGATTTTATTGCCTTTTTTTTTTTTTTTTTTGAAAGGAAATGGCCAGTAATGAGCTGAAAGAGATCAGGAAAGCCATGACAAAAGAAGCAATCCGGGAGCATCAGATGGCCAAGACAGGAGGGACGCAGACAGACCTTTTCACCTGTGGGAAATGCAAGAAGAAGAACTGCACCTACACCCAGGTTGGTTTTCCTGCTCCTGTCTTGGCCTCTGCACAGGACATGATCCGTCACAGTCACGAGCTCTCACTGCTCTGTAACAGGCCGTGCAGCACGGCACAAATTTTGCTACCGGTGGACAGAAGACACTTGAGGCTGTCTAAAATGTACTTCTGCACAGGTTTCTGTGAGCCTGTGTAACTTTTTGGCTCACTTGTACAAGAGCAGGAGTTGTGTAGCACTAAGGAGGCTTTCAAAAGTGCAGTGGTGCTCTACACTGAAAGCAGGTGCTGGGAATGCTGGGATTCAGACAAGAAAGGAGTGGGTAGTGTAGAGAGGCTGCAGAAACTGAGTCAGACATGTTGATGGTATTAAAAGTACAAATTAAGAATATAGATAACCTGCAGCTGGATAAGTCCCAACTTATTTAAATTCAAATAGCATGAAACGGGTGAAACAAAAGGAATAAACGAAGCTGTGATGTGAGCAGACAGAAGATTTTTCTTCCCCATGGCCAGCTGCTGGAAGTTTTGTGCATTACCAGTGCTTTTTAGTTCCCATGTTCGTGCCAGGCATCTGGAGATAAATGTGCCTTTGCTGTGAGTCAGTGGTTTAGAATCTGCAGATACCCAAAAATGCACCAGCAGCCACCAGATTGCTGCTGAGTGACTGCGCACAAACTGCGTGTACAAGTGCCGGGTGAGACTCTGCATCTGCTTGGACTTGACATACAAACACATGGAAAGAGGAGGAGATCCAGGAATCTGACCAGGGAGTTTCCTTTGGCTCAGCAGCAGCCTTGCATCCCACAGTGCTCCCAGTAAGCATTCCTGGGCTGTCCCAGCACATGGGACTGTCTCCACTTGTAGTGGACTGGAGTTTGACTGCCTGGAATTTGAGCAGGAGACAACAGTGTCTTCTAAATAGAAATATCAGGAGATTTTCTGTATTTTGATTTGTTTTCCAGTGAAATCACTAGTGGGTGATGAGATATTGTAAGTCCCAAGTAGATGAACTGGCATTTATGAGCATGTTGGAAGCAGACAGTAAAGGGGGAGAATTACAGAATTTAGCTATCCAGCACTCTTGCAAAAATTGTTAATTTGCATCATGCAAATACTGTGACTCTTGCACATTGGGTAATTACACACATAGATCATCATACTCACCCCTCGGCACTGTTCTGCCTGACTTCTGTAGGGAGTACCAGTGTTTTCAGTCTAGATCTGCCTTGTGGTATTCAAATGCCACGAAAATCTGGTTTTTAGTAAAGTATGTGTTTCTGGCAAGAACCAGTCAGAGGCAGCAATCACATCTGGGTTAAATATCAGAGTTCCTTAATAGCTCAAACACAAACCAGACTGGAACTGTGCAGAACCTGGTAACCCAGAGTGTGTTCCTGTGAGGCCAGGATGTAGGACTGGTCTGTAAATGGGAATGGCTTGAGTGCTTTTTTATGCATTGCTGTGGAGCATGTGCTTGGGACTGAGGGGTTTGTCATGGCACTGCTGGCCACATCCCTTCCTGGGGAACAGTTTGGGGAGGGATTGGCTGTGGGTATGTCCACTGCTAGAGTCACCTGCAAGGAATGGGCGGCAGATTGGGTGAGGAGAGAAATATGCTGCCCCAAAACTTGTCACTGAGGTAATGTCAGGCTGGAGAGGGTCATGATGTGTGTACAGGTGTGCACCCGTGTGTAACACAACCACCAGACTTACTTTACTGGAAAGCTCCTTTTGCCATCCCAAGCCTCGGTCTCTCATTGATTTTGTGAGCGCAGCACAAATCCCTGGAGGCCAGAGGGGACAGGGCCACATGTGGTGCTCAGCTCTCACCTCCCTTCTGTCCCCCCCAGGTGCAGACCCGCAGCTCCGATGAGCCCATGACCACCTTCGTCGTGTGCAACGAGTGTGGGAATCGCTGGAAGGTACGCACCAGGGCTGTTGCTGACACAGGGGTGTTGGGGTGGCTGCACCCACCATGCTGCAGGCACTTGGCTGCTGCTCAGAGGTGCTTGCCAAACCCTCACGGGCTCTGAGAGTGATCTTCCCTCCCGGCACAGAGGCAAGAGCTCCTGGGTTCATCCCATCTCTGCAGATCAGCTGGGGTCAAGTCTCACTTCCACATTCCCTGCTCTCTCCTCATACCTTTCATAACCTTCTTCACAGTGCTTTACATGCTGCCTCTGCCCTCTGAGGGATAGTGGTGATGATGTTCAGGATTTCAAAACTATTCTTTCATGCTGTGCACAGAGCCCAGGGGGGAGCAGAAATCTCCTTTTCAGTGGCGAGCAGAAATGGTACAGCCGCTACAAAGTGTCAAAGAGCCACAGCCGAGAGATTCACATGGGAGGTCCCTTTGGCCCCTGCTTCTGAGAGCCCCCAAGCCCTTGCCAGCTTCTGAAACAAGCCCACACCTGGATCCTTACCTTCTTCTGCAGTGAAGTTTCTAATTGGGGTTTAAACTCCCTTCTCTTGCAGTTCTGCTGACATGTGCCACGGCCCGAGAGCGGCAGCCAAACGCAGACCCGAGCGCAGCCTCCACACGCCAGCTCCCACGGCAATTGTGTTTTGTGTCCCAGTGAGTTTGCATTGTCACACGCTGAGAGCAGCAGGGGGGAGGCCTGGGCCTCGCAGAGAGCCACAGCCCTGGGCTGACAGGTTGGCAGGAGAGCTCACTAAACACACCCAGTCATTACTTTCTCATCTAAGCGAGTACGGTCACTTTCTCTTCAAAACTAATATTAAACATTTTTGTCAGTTTCTGACTTTTATTTCAACTGTGTATGCAGCCCTTTGTTTTTTCACCATGGGAACTTGACAGGCGGTCTACGTCCAGGTAGATGAGGACTGAATAATGCCTGGAGCAGCAGAAAGTGAGATATGACTTGTAGGCACACCCTCGGTGTGTGAAGGCTTGTTCCTATCACCTCATGGAATCTCAACCACTGGGCCAAGCCCTGGGGCAGCTGGGTGGGCAGTACTGTTGACAGGACACAGCTTTTGGGGCACATATAAGATGTTGCTTTCCATCTTGGCAGCATTCACTGGATTTTGCACTGATTCCTTGGCACCTTGGGCCTTTAAATGCCAACGGTATTGGCTGCTGCAAAAATAAGAATGTACTGCCCAGGTTGTAAGAGACTGAAAGCAGGGTGACACCAGCCACAGAAATCGCTCCCCAAACTGTTCAGAGGGAGTCCCAGGCACTTTCCTGTTTTTGCTCTGCTTGTAGCTTGACAGCTGAAAAACAGCCTGGAGTTTCAGAGGGGCTTGCTGGAGAGGCTCGGGAGGAGGGAAAATGCTGCAAATACAGGAAATTTTCCAGAGGCTTGGATCTGGAGAAGGTAAGGGCTAGAGAGATGGGTGGGAGCTGTTAGCACTTAGCTGTAGAAGTGGAGGAGGTTTTAAGTGAGCTCAGAGCTGGTGCTTGGAAGGGGTCAGATAAGGAAAGGATCCTGTGGCAAAGCCAGCCCCAGGTGCCACATCTGCAGATGGGACCCTATGAAGATCTGCAGAATCAGGCTCCTTCTGGGACCTAACTAAAACCTGGTGGGGAAATTCCATCTGAGCTCCCAGTTGCTTTCAGTTAGACTTAAAATCCCTCTTCTTTCCATTTCGTAGCCTTTAACTGGGGTGATGCGGCATTTGGGGGACCCCAGCAAGGTCTGTGGGTCTGAGGCTGCCCAGGAGCAGTGCTGTGCCCTGCACCTCTTGTGCTAATGAGCAGGGCAGGAGCATTTGCAGTCACATCTCTCATGGCATCGCTTCCCTCTTCCAGAGTGAAAAACAAGTATTTCCACTGGCTTCCCAGCATGCCAGACAGCAGACATTGAGCAGAGACCTCGGAGATGTTTGGAGAGGAGTAAGCAGCCACATGAAAGCAGCGGAAAACGTGCTCCCAGCCCCTTTGAGGGCTGTGCAGCTCCGGAGGCAGGGATCCCACCAGCATCCTTCGCTCAGGGCTTTCACTTTACAGGGTGCAGCCAAGTCTCCCAAGAAGGAAAATATTCAAAGATGCTGACAACTCCTTTAAGCCTCACGAGTCTTGTGGTGAATGGGATTATTCAAGCCAGGCTTGGGAGGGAGCAGTGTCCTCGCAGTGATGCTGAAAAAAAAGCTTCAGGATCTGAAACCCACGCTGACCACGGCACTGGCTCGTGCACTGGGAACGGGAGCCAGCTCTTTACCAGTGCCTCTTGCCTTTCTTCTTGTATTCCTGTGAGGAGCAGAGCTGAGCTTGTGTACAGCCTTCTGACAATCCTGAATTAGGTACCGAGAGTCCCAAGCCAGGCGTTTGGGAAAAGAACCATGTCATTTTACAGTGCCATTTTCTGGGGTAACACCAAGGAGAGCCAGGGAGGGAAAGCACACTGGGTAAAGAGGTGTTTCAGAAGTAAAGATTTGCTTGTAAGGTGTTTAAAAGAGATTGGGAGCAAGAGAAAAACTAGATTATCTGGTGGCAGTGGGGTCTTCCTGTGCTGAGACCTCTGTGGTGTGTGGAGGGGCTCTGACCCCCTGCCATGCTCTTGAACAGCTTCAGGGAGGTTCAACCTCCAACCCTCAGGCTGGGACCACGTTTGAGAGTATTTCCCTTACTCACAGAATAAACCCAGAACTAAAACTTCCCCTGTGCAGGGTGGGGATGTTGTAAGGGTGCAGACTGGGGGAAAACCTGCCAATAATAACAATACTGACATTCCTAATAAACCATTGCTGGTCTCTCTCAAAAATACATTTTCTTGAACTGTATTTCCAGCTTGGCAAAGAAAACTAAATTTACTGACATGAATTTCCACAGTCATGCCATGAGGAAGGAAGGAAACAAAAACAAACAAAAAAAGCTGAAAGAATTGGTTTGTTTAAAAAATATGTTCAATAAAAAGCACTTTTTTTCTTTGGAAGGGCTGAAGAGAGGAGGGGAAGGGGTGGATAAATAAGAAACTGCTGTGGTGGGTCAGGAAAAGCAAAGACTGGCAGCATAACCCCTGTGTTGGCCTTGTTTCAGTGTGAAGGGCAGGGACAGACATGTTTTAATCCTGGCCTTCAGTAAATCATTCCTTGTGCTGTGCAAAACCACACGGGAATTCTGTATCCTCCCTGTGACACTTCCCATCCTCTGTGGAGCCTGGGTCCCTGCTCAGTGAGGGACCAGGGCAGACCCCTGTGCTTCTCCACACTGGCAGGGCAGGTCTGGGTCAGCTGGGAGCTCTCTCTTTCAAGGGTCCTGGTGCCTGTGGGTTCTGCAGGAGGGCAAACAACACCTGCACAGGTGTTTTCCCCCTCTCCGAGGTCCATGAACCAAGGATGCAGGATGCTCTGGGTTTGGGTTGGCAGTGTGTGGTGTCCTGGAACAGTGCTGATGTGTCAGCGCTGGAGGCAGCTATAAGACACCCCCTGTGCACCCCCGGAGCACATCCCCATGGTCCCTTCTGGCCGCTCAGAGCTCTGCCCTCTGCTCCATCTGGATCCACCAGGAATACAAACAGGCTCTAGCACCACCCCCCTGCCCTTCAGGCCACCTCAAACAACTGGAGCGAGGTAAACCTGACAAGTTTTTATATGTACAGAGATGCTCATTAACACCCCCCTCCCGCACCTCAAGTCCCCCAGTAAAAGCCAACCAAAAGAGCATTTAAAATTAAAAAAAAAACCAAACCCAAACCAACAACAATTGGCATTCCTCCCACCTCAAAAAACCCCCAACCCAGTCCCCAACTGGGTCTCAGGTGGCAAACGGGGATGTGCCGTGTCCCCAGGTGTGGTGGAGATGGGATAAAGTGACCTCTTCAAAACAGGGTGTGGGGGGAGCCAGGCTCCAGGTGCTGTCCTGTGCTCCCCCAGCTCGCTCCGGCCAGCGCTGGGGACAGGACAGGGAATCAGTAGTACGAGCTGGCCCAGGCTGTGCCCTGGGGACAGTCCTGGAGTGTGGCCCAGACACCGGGGTGACAGTTCATAGGTAAAAAGCTAAAAACTTGGTGGGGCCTGGCAAGGAGGGCGGCAGAGGGGAGGAGGCACCGAGCCCTCTGGCCATCATGTCCCCACTGGTGTCCCCACGGCTGGTGGGTGCCCTTAGGACTCCGAGGAGGAGTGGGAGACGCTCTGGAGCAGCGATTTGTAAATGGCAGAGTTCAGGAAGCGGGGGTAGGAGTCTCTGTGCATCAGCGTGTAGATCTGGAGCTGTGCGTCGTCGAAGGTGTGCGAGGACGGCTCCTGCATCTTCCGGTTGATGACCTCCCGCACCCGTGAGTCCAGGCTCACCTGGGAGGCACGGAGAGAAATTGGGGGCTGGGGGACACCCAAGGACAAGCCCCCAGCCCCAGTACCCATCCCTGCACCCGCTCTCATGGGAAATTGGGTATCAATGTGGCACCAGATGTGGGGAGACCACAGTGTGCTCCATCCCAGAGGATATTGGCACTGGAGCCCTGGTGGTTGGGGAGGGTCTCAGGGAGGAGTGGGGATCTTTCTGGGTCCCCTCTGTGTCCCCTCTGTGTCCCCCGGCTGGGCACAGGGAGGTGGGTTGGGGTGGTCCTGCCCTGGGTACCCCCACTCCGGGGATGCTGCAGGCCGGGATGCAGCATTTCCTCGGCCCGCTGGTGCCCTCGTGAGGTCTCGGCCCCGCAGCACAACCCGGCCCGCGGTCCCACTGCCGGCAGCGTCCCGGGGGTTTTGGGGGGCTGGATATCCCCTTCCCACCGCCGTGACCCGGCCAAACTCATCCCCAGACTGTCACAGGGCTCTGGCGGCAGCTGGAACAGAGCCCTTTCCCTAAGAGCCCTCCCCAGCTCCATTTTAGCCTGAGCCCTCCCCTCAAAGGCTCTGCCTCCTACCTCCTTGGGAGAGAGGATGGAGATGTAATCCTCGTAGATCATTCTGGCCTTCTCGTCGATGGTGTGCTTGTTGCACTCGGTTTTGAGCTCCTCACATGCCAGCCAGAAGAGCATGTTCTCCTCGCTGTACTCAGTCCGCAAAAACTCCCGGAAGACGTTGCGCCCCGCCGGGCTCTTCATCAGCTTGTCAAAGGACTGTGCCCAGCCCTGCACCTCCTCTGGCGTGGGTTTGGTGCTGACAGGTCCGGGGGAAGGCAAGGGGATGGTGTTACAGCTGGTCAGGGATCCCACTGTGTCCCTCCTGCCCATCCCAGAGGAACTGTGCCCAAACACCTCTCCCTGTGGCTGCACGATGCTTTCGGCAGTGGATCTAAAGGGCAGGATGAGGTCTGAAATCTGCTGAGGTTCTTCCATGCCTCAGTTTCCCTTTGCAATGGGCCCAAGGGTAGAATCACAGTAGGATTCAGCCTGTGGCTCCAGACTCTGTTTCTTGGTGAGAACCAGGGATGAGTTGCTGGACACATCACGAAGAGCCCCTGAGCCCTGGTGCCCTGACCCTCTGCCCTGCACGTACCCCAGGGGCAGGACACAGCGCTGGCTGCCATGGAGGGTGGCAGAGGGGACAGTGTTATGCTGTGCCATGCTGTGCTTGTCTCCCTCCACTGCACTGCCCCTGCACTCACCACGCTTCACAGTTTGGGATGGTCTCCAGTTTGGTCTCCCGGGATGCCCTCCATGCTCGCTCCCGGTCCTCGTTCCTAACGGGGAGACAGAGAGGTAGTCAGGGGCATTGGGGACACGTGCAGACCCCACCGTGACCCCTGACCACTGAATCTCCTCCATGGGCACCAGCACCCCTCACCCATGCCTTCCCCTCACCTGCTGCCCTGGTGGCACCCTAGTTCCCTTGTGCAGTTTTGCTGTCACCATGTGAGGGTGTCCCTGTGATGTCCCCGTGCTCAGGCACTGCTGTGGCCCTGGTCCTGCTCCACCACCCGGGCCGTGTGCCAGGGCCATGTGCCAGGGATGTGTGCCAGGACTGAGCTGAGCTGGAGCGGCCGCAGCAGCCGGCAGAGGTCAGTGCTGGATCGGCCCAAGGCGAAGCCGTCGTGAACTGTCACGAATAATCACCAATAAATAAACGAGGGTTTATTGGTGATGCGCCAGCACCGGTCCGGCCCGGAGGCAGATAGTGGGATAGAGGTGTTGGGGCTTGGGGATGTGGTGTTCCCGACCCCGTTTCCCCTTGCCCCTGGGAGTGCTGGTGGCACAAGTGGAGAGCAGCCATCAGCCAACTTCCCCTGGGCCCTCGAATTTCGGTGCCCGGCACTGACCGCAGCCCTTCCTGCTTGCGACACCGTCCCTTGCTGCTCGCACAGGACTGGCTGTGCAAACCTCTGCCCCAGCGTGGGCTGGTGTGAGCGAAGCTGTGGGCATGTCCCTGCCTGTGCCACCCCCAGGGCTCACTGCCTGCCATGCCTGAGCCCCACTCAGCAACCAGCACTGCTTGCTCCACGATACAGGAGGGATATCTGTCCCATCTCTGGGATTTCTGCTCCACCTCTGCTCACAGGCACTTGCAGAGCTGGAGAGACACAGGGAATGCCACCAAGCCTACGGCAGAGTCTGGGAGGGAGATGCACGGGGCTTAGCTCCAGGGTTTGTCGCTCGCTGCTCTTGGTGGCTGTAAAGACCAAAGCTGCTGCAAAGCCCAGAGCCATCAGCAATCTCTGAGTGAGCAGATGCTGAGGAGGAAGAACAGATGGGCTCTCCAAAATCTGGGATATCCAGAGAATAAGGAGCTGGAGATCCTCAGCAAGGACAGGAGATGCAGATGGAGGCAAGCAGCTGGTTCCATCTGTGTCTTTGGTCAGTGCTGGGAAGGCAGGGCCAGACTCTGCACCCACCGCTCCAAGGCAGAGCTTCCCAGAGGGCTCGTATGGACCAGGGCCATCCCTCCCTGGAGACCATCCAGGCAGCACTGGGGAGTCCCACTGCTGCTTTCTGCTCTATGTATTCTAAGAGATTTGGCTCATGAATCAGTCACAGTGCACCCAGACTCAGCTGGGGCTCACCAGGCTCTGTGCCGGGGTGAGTCCCATGCCACAGCACCACTGGTGCCCGTCTGCTCCAGGGCACAATTCACACCTGTCTATCCAGGAACCCGTCCTGCTCTTAGCTCCCAACCCAATGACCACACAAGTGGTCCAGAGACTCTGCTCAGGGAGTAGGGCCATCTCCATTCTAGCTGCCTTCCAGCACCCACTGCCCATGGCTTGGGTGCCACAGCTGCACTGCAGGGCTGCAGGGAACCCAGCAGTGGGGGCAGCTGTGGGACCCCATCTCCCTCAGACCTGGTCACCTGCCCTGGCAGCAGGTGCATCCAAGCACTTGGTGCTGCACAAAGCACAGAGCAACAACAACACACATGAGATCCCTGCACCCCTGGCAGTGTCCAAGGCCAGGGCTTGGAGCAACCTGGTCTAGTGGAAGTTGTCCCTGCCCATGGCAGGGGGCTGGAACGAGATGATCTTTACGATCCCTTCCAACCCAAGCCTTTCTATGATTCTACGACCTGCCCTGCCTGTAGGCTGATGAGATGGGTGGGTGATGCTCACTGATCCCACAGGAGCCAGGGCCAGGCGGGCAGTGGGACGTACCAGGAGCAGCTGCAGCAGCAGCACCAGCAGAAGCAGCAGGCGTTGGGGCGGTGGTTGCTGGCGGGTTGCACCGTTGTCGGAGAAGTCTCATGCCGGGACATCGGAAGGGGTGACTCTGCGGACACGGGTCCTGCGTACTGAAAGGCAGGAGGGTAGAGAGGGTCAGGGAGCTGCCAACGATCATCCCCCACCTTGTGCAAGCACACAGAGGTATAGGAGGAACCCCTGTGCAGTGACTTGCTGTGATTTAGTTCTGGCTCCTGCTTGCGACCCTGGCCCCCGGCCGGTCGGCCCTCACCTGTGTCCCAGCCTCATACACGGTGGACGGGGTTGGGTCGTGCTTCAGGGGCTGTTCTGCCGCTCTCAGCTCCTCCCAGCCCGCGGGTGAGCCGTGAGACCCCCCAGCTAATGTCCCTGCCGCCTCCTGGATGGAGCCTGTGGGGAGGGAGAGGAGCAGCACCACATTACTGCACAGAACCCCCTGCTTCAAGCGGCTCCAGGGGCTGCTCAGCGCTGGGGAGAGCCCTGGGCAGGTGGCAAGCGAGGGCAGGGCAGCAGGCAGAAAGTGCAAGAAAAGGAAGTGAGAAGGAAAGTTAAGAGGAAATGCATTGTGACATGCTCTGCCAGCCCCATGCTTTGCCTGGGATCCCATCCCACAGTTTGGGGGATGCTGTGGGGCTCCCTGCAGGCAGCAGAGGGGCTTGGCAGGGTGAGGGGCTCAGTGCTGGCCCTGCACACCCCTGGCCATGCCCTGTGCCATGAGGAAGAGTGGCTGAAATCCCTGGTGTCTGCAGGCACAGGATGTGGAAGTCGGAGCTGCTCCACGGCATCATGTGAGTGGAAGGAAACAGGGTGGTGGTGGTGAGTTTTCACAGCTCCTGGTGCTAAACCAAACCTCGTCCCATGCCACCTGCCTGTCCCTGCCTGCACCACTGGCCCAGCCTGGAGCAGGGATGCTCCTGGGCAGGAGCGATGCAGGGTGCTGGGCTCAGCATGGGCAGTGGTTATGTCACGGCCACAGCTGGCTCTACCTCCCTGTGCCTTGCCAAGGGTGATGGGCAGCAATCACGGTCCCTCCCCTGCCAGAAGGAAGGAATGGGAGCAGTGGCAGCAGGCAGGGAGAGCCCCCAGACATCTCAGCCTCAGCATCCCCACCTTGAGCAGCCCCAGGTCTCATCACCTTGGGTCTGAGTCTTGCTGTGGACTCAGCAAGGGGACAGAGCCAGGGTGTGGGATGCAGCTGGGGACACAGCTGTCCCCAGAGCCCTCCGTGAGCCCTGGGGGTACAGCCCCCCTGTTCCCAGCACAGCCATCACCCAGCAGTGCTTCCCTGGGCCCTCACAAACCCTCCCACAGTCCCAGTGCTCCTGCAGGAATGAAAAAGGAGAGAGTCCATGTTTCACTCCCAATTGTCCCTATTTATAGCCCCGAGTGCTGGCAGGATGGCTGTGACCTTGTCACCCGGTTCAGCAGAGGCTCTGCTCCCTCTCGCACCGTGCTGCCTTCAGGTCCATTGAATCCCCCACTTTTTCCCTTTCCTTTGCTTCCCCTGGCCCAACCATCTTCCACTCCCAGCACCCTTCTTCCTGCTGCTCAGCCAGATCCCACTGTTCATCCCAGCACTGACGGGGGCTCCGGCACCAACAGGAACTGGTGTCAAGGCTATGGGAATGGGGTGAGCAGAAGAACAGCCTACAGACTGGGAAAACCCTGCTCCCTCCCAGCTCACCCTGGCTCTGCCACAGCCCTGGGCTATGGAAAGGTTGGAGTGGGAGTGACTGAGGGATTGGGATGTGGGGACAGCACGTGGCTTTGCTCTGTGGGGACATCCAGGTCCTTCGCTTCGCTCCTTGGCAAGAGCTGACCAGCAAGTGGCTGAGCCAACACACCCTGGAGAGGCAGCAGGAGGGGGTGGCATCCCCCGGCAGAAGCATCCCCTTCCCATGCCAAGGGGTGTGCTCAGCACCCGGCCAGGAGCAGGATCAGGTCGCTGCCCACGCTGGGTGCTGGGGGACACACCCAGGGCCATTCCAGGGGAGTGGGCTGTGCCATGGGGAACAGGGAGAAGAGAACTGTGGGGCTGCACAGGGACCACAGGGACCTTGTCTGATGGCACCAAGAGGTGATGCTCGGGTGATCCTAGCTGGTAGCAAAAGGCAATGCCAGCACATCTGGATTGGCAGCAAAAGGCAATGCCAGCACACTCTGATGGGCACTGAAGGGTGCTGTCATCATGCTCTGGATTTGCAGGGGTGATTTCCCAGCACTGTGCACCCCTTAATGCCCCTGCCAGCCCCACCTCACCATGCTGGAGGGGGCTGGGTGCCGTGGGGCTGTCACCAGCTGCCCCAGTGCCAGGCCCCGCCATGGGGCTGCTGGGGCTGGCGGATAGGGAAGTGCCGGAGGGAAGGCGAGGGCATGCGCTCGAGGCTGCAGAAAGAGGAAGGATGACAAAAAGGGGACATTTCCCCACAGAGAGAAGAGACGCCCCAAAAGCCACCCCCTCTGAGCTCCCCAAGCCCCGCTGTGAATCTGGGAGTCTCTGTGTGCTGGGTGTCCTGGGCCATGCCAGGTAACACGCCTGTGATGTCCCCATGAGTCTGGCATCACACTGTGCTCTCACCAAATGGAGAGGGGACCCTCTATGCAACCGGACAAGATGAGCTCTCCCCAAAATTACTTTCAAAGGGGAACCTCCCCTTCTACCAGGCCTTGCTGAGATGGTGGCCCCATCCCATACACCTGCACATGAAGCTCCTTGTGCCCTGCTCACCCTGGGAAAAGCAGCCTCCCCCAATTCTGCAGCGTGGGGCACAAATCAGCGCCCACCCCATGTAGGGGCACCCCCAGCACAGCCCATGCTGACCCCTGACATGCCCACCGACCCTGTGCTGTGGGTGCTGGGAGGACTGGGGGGTGTGGGAGCAGCTCTTGTGGTGTGTCCGTACCTGCAGCCTGGCCATCGTGCCAGCCAGGGTGACCCCGGCTGGCTCAGGGGGTGCGTGGCATCGCCAGGACCGCCGGCTCTGCGGGCAGGGACGTGGGGGAGAAAAGAAGAGAGAAACAGAAAAGAAAAGCGGCCGAACACATCCTCTCACAGGAAAGGGAGTGGTAAGGGAAGTGGCAAACTCAACTGAAGAGTTCAGGCCTTTTTTGGGAAAGCCCCAGCCCGGCCCAGACGCTCTCCTTGCTGCTCCATCACGGGGCCAGCTGCCTCGATGGGGCAGGAGAGGCGCAGTGCGCCCCACCAGGGGCTGAGCCAGCTCAGCCTCCTGCTTCCAGGTCACCCCCCTGCTTTCCAGGAGGGCTGGATGTGGCAGCGGCTGCAGGCACGAGGGCAACCAAGATGAGGCTCCCCAGCCAGGACTGGCACTGACGGCAGCTTCTCAGAGATAGCCTGGGCACGCTGGCGCTGGAACAACCCCATGGCCAAGAAAGCAGCTCTGCCGAGGCAGGATATGTTCCCAGGGTGCGTGCAGGCTGCACCTCGGTCCTCGGTGACCAGCCGAGGCCACTTCAAAGCGACAGTGCTGTCTGCCACGCTGTGCTTCCGATGTCCCCGGGCTTCCAGGACTGCCCGCAGGGCACAGACACCGGCAGCGAGGTGGGCAGTGCGGGAAAGGGGCTGTGCTGAGGGTGGGCTGAGTCAGAGCCACCGGCGGTGCCTCCCAGCAGCATCGTCCGTGCGAGGTGGGATGTGCCAGCCTGATGCACAGAGCGCAGCCCTGCTCCCTCGGCCAAGAGTGACTCACAAACAAAGTTGTTTGGTTTTTTTCCTCTTCAGGAAAAAAAGAAACAGAAGAGAGAGAGAGAGAGAGAAAAGTCAGCCTACAACCTCTGTTTTCTTGATTAGATTCACCCTCGGCACTGCTGTGGGCGGAGGAGGCTCCAGCCCACAAGCGACCAACACCGCTTGTGGTCTCTGCTGGCGGCTGCCCCTCAGTGGCACGGCCTCACCGCAGGTGAAAAAGGGCAGAAAGGGGAGGAAGAGGGAGGAGGGATGCTGGCACCCTCCCCCGCTCCCCTGGGGCAGCGCCATGTGCCTGTTATCAGCTCATCCCAGCGCCCGGCTCAGCGCAGCCGCTTCCCTCGCCTTCCCCGGGACACGAGTTATCTCCTCTCCTCCCGAGCCCGCACACGCCGGCACCCAAAACCCAACGCGGTTGTGCTGCTCTGTCCCCAGCCCCAGTCCATCCGGATGGAAACCTTCCCGTCACCCAAAAGTCACCACCGGCTTCGGCAGCTCCTTCCTCTGCTGTCACCCCCTGGTGCTCCAGGGGCTCAGCCGGGCTCTGCTTGTCTGGGCACCTGAACCTCATTTATTTCCCAGATGGTTATCCAGGATTCCCTCTGCTGCTACGAGGCAGGGAGAGAGCTGGGGGCTGTTAGGATACAGCCACGCTCCCACGGCCTCTGGCACCCCCAGCTCACCGGCACCGAGAGTATTTTTATTCTCTGGCCACCTCTTGCTGCTCTCCACCCCAGGAAGGACCTTTCCTTTGTATTTTACGGGTCAAGATTGGGACAGCAGCTTTGCTGCTCATCACAGAACCCTGCAGGGATCATTTGGATGGGGGCAATGAAGAAACCCCCAGTGGCAACGGAGACACCACCCCTGGCCAAGTCCCTGTCACAGGCCAGTGATGCCTCAGCGAGGAGCAGCACCGGGTCCGACCCCTCTCCTTGGAGGAGCTGCAAACACCCATCACCTGCTCGACCAGCCACGCTGGATCAGCACAAGGAGAGCTTGGCAGCCCTGGCTGCCCGCGTGCTGCTGGATTCTCCAGTGTCTAATAAGGGCTCAGCACAGCTTGCAGCTTCCCCACCCCCTCCCTGGCATTCTCCCAGGAGGTCCCAGCACCTCTGATCTCTGCCAAATTTGGCTGGAACCAGCCACTGAGTGCAACCAGAGGCGAGGCGGCCCAGCAGGCAGCTGGGGTGGGTGACAGGGGGCTGGCACCCCCCGGGACCCCTCTGCCGGGGTTACCCCATGGAAACCGCCAGGGCACCGCCACCGAGCCCCACAGCTGCCTCCCGCCCCCGCAGCCTGTCCCAGCCACCTGCCAGCAGCACAGGAAGTTTTAGGAGTTATTTTTAGACTTGGTTTTCAATCCCCCCCTTTGCAATCTTTTAGAAAAAGATTAAAGAGGTTGAGGGCTTGAGCCCCCTGGCTCTGCAGGATGGGGCTGGGCTGACCCCAATCCCCCCAGCAGAGGTGCCAGTGATCCGTGGCAGTGGCTGGGTGGGCTCTCCGGGTCCTGCTGGGATGAGGGGGTGGTTATGCCCATGTGGCTGCACCCTGCCCATGGCACTGATAATGCCACAGATGTGCCTGCACACGTGGCTGAGGTGGCGGTGGCCAGCAGGTACCCTGGGGAGGAGATCCTCTGCATCCACTGCAGATGCCCTGCAGTGATTTTTCTGCCATTCCCACACAAGTCCTTCAAAGGCAAGTCCTGCTGATGGGAACTGAGATGCTTTAGTGTGTCCAAACACCTCCCCAGTCCTTTGCACCACGAGAGCTGACAATCCCTGTCCTGCCAGGATGAGGACGATGCCGGGGTTCTTCTCCAGACCAGCCATCTCCTTTGCACCCAGTGTATTTCTGCTTGAGCATCCTCCAAGCCAAATCCCACCATAAGCCCTCTGAAAAGGACCACATGAACCTCTCCAGCCCCTGCCGAGAAGAGGAGAACAGACCCATGGCTCTGGCCTAGTACCACAGCTGCTGGGCAGCACCCATCCCCCCGACCCCAGCTTTTGCACTGAAACAGTTAATTACTTTACAGCATAAAAATAGCCCCCATGCCAATCAGCTGGGGGATTTAGTAAGGCAAGCCCTGACAATTATGTTTCTACTACCAGAGGTATCGTGGTCTTAGGGCAGGCGCCTGTTCTGCCTTCGGTAATGATCCACGGGAAAGGAGAAGAGAGATCAGTGATCAATACTCAGCAGGGGCTAAAGAGATGGAGGAGCCTGGTGCTTGATGGGAGGGAAGAGCAGAAGAAAGGGAGGGATATGGCACTGGCATGGCCAGGGTAGGAGCTGAGCTGGGCGGGTGGCGGGGTGTTCCTTGTTCATGGGATGCTGCCAGGCCCCTGGGACCACAGGACAGTGGTAATTTGAGGGATGAGGAATGGCACCTTTCAAGGAAATGAGGAACCAGACGGAGAATCAAGGCAGGGTTGGGATGAAAAAGGACACAGCATCACAGGGCAATGCTGGATCAAAGGATTGGCTTAGCATGGCTCCGAGAGCTCCCAACACAACTGAGGGATGATTTTTCCGCCAGCCCCGGCACGAGACCAAACCCCACTGGCTGCATCTGGAGTCCTGGATGGGAGGCTCTGGGAGGTGCACAAGGAGGTTTGGGAGGTTTTGGCAGGAGGTGAGTCTGACCATGCTGAGGACAGGTCTGGCCCTGCTCTCCAGCCACACTTCCTGCCCAAAGTGTGGCCCCACGTGGCATTGATGTGGTCAGGGCAGGGCCATGCCTGGCTCAACCGGCAGTGGGACTGGCCAGGCCAGGGCCACACCAGCAGGACAGCTGGGGACAAGGGGAGCATGTCCCAAACGCTGCACCCAGGGGCATTTACCAACCATGGTTTATTCAGCTGTGGGTGCTGCTGCCTGCATGCTGCCAGCCCTGACAGATGCCTTTGGAGGCCTGGCTTCAGACAGATGTCCCTTTGTGCTGGTGAGCACCCAGGGATGGGAGATGTCCCCAGCACCAGGTCCCTGGACTACAGCTTGCAAAGCTGGGCTTTCACTTCTACCAGCAAAACTTCCTCCCACATCAGACTTTGGTGCTGCATTAAAACACTGAGGGGACTGAGGAATGAACCCCCCAGGAGACCATCCTGCAGGCAAACACCCAGGGAAAGGGGAATCTGATGACCCAATGCCCTGACCAAGTTCTGGAGCATCCCAAGGGTCACAGGTGACCCCTGTGCTGTGGTCACAGTGCCAGGGCAGCAGTGAGGCTCTGCCCTGCCCCAGCCACAAGAGGAAACAGGGAAACAGAACACCAATTTGTGTCCTCCAAGTCCAGCTGCCCTGGTGATTTAAACCCCAACCAAAGGGGAAGATTGATGGTGGGGTTCAGCTCCATCACCCCAGGGAGGAGCTGGCAGTGTGGGGAGGAAGGAAGCACTGCCACCCTGCATGGCCCCATGCCACAGAGGTGGCCCTGGCCCTGGGGCAGTGCCCAGCAGCGCAGCAGCTGCACCCCACTGCTGCCAGACAGGGCAGGCATGGCCGGGGTGCAGGACCCTGGCCATGGTGGGTGCCCATCGCAGGCATTCTGGGCTCAGATGGTGGGAGTGGGCCTTGCAGGGGATCTCAGTGAGACCCCTGATTTGACAGGCCACGGTGATGTGCCTTGCTGAGCTCCCAGGATGCTGCAGGATGCAGGTCCCATCAGAGGACACAAGTTGCTGTCATGGCAATACATTTCTCCAGTCCCAAATGTACTTTGCCAGCTCTCTCCTCCTGGTGAAACCCACATGAGGCTCTCAGGCAGCATCTTCTCTTGGTTTTTGTTGGGTTTTTTCCAGCGTAGCTTGCAGCTTTCTGTTCCTTTTCCAGGGCTCCTGCCCACTAATGCCAATATGTACCTGTTTGTTCTTCTCCTGCCCTTTGCCCTGGAATGTTGCTTGGGCATTCGCTTTCTGTTGGAGGAAGCTACAGCCCCGCTTGGGTTCAAACCTGCAGGAGGGGGAGCAATTGGAAAACCCAAACCCTTACCCCAAACCCTTCTGCTGAGCCCCTTTAGGCTGAACCAGCAGTGCTTCCAGCACTGGGAGTGGGCTGCCAGTGCACCCACAGCCTGTTCCCTGCACCCAGAGCCACAGCCATGTGCAGGAATGCCGCAGGCTCCGCTCCCACCGTGCCCATCCCGTTGTTGCCCCGGGGGCTTTGCAGCATTTCTGCCTCCAGAGCGGGCAAGTGCTGACAAGTGAGTCTGGAGTGTGGCAAACCTGGGCCCCCGAGCCCAGCGTGTCTCCACAGCTGGAGCAAAGAGCCCTCAAAAGGTCAACCGAGGCTGGTTCCAAGTGGTTGGAGAACTGGAAGGGTGGCTTGTTCTAAGACTCGACCATACATTTTCCTGCTGTCAGGAAACCCCCTTTTTTCCATGTCTAAGATGAATGGTGGAGCTGAACCCCAAAGGACTTTGTTGTTGTTTTCATTGCTGCTCCACCCTTCTCCTGGTTAAATTTTGCTTCCACGAAATGGCCAAGGGCAGGAGGTTTGCCGGATGGGTGAGTGGCAGAGCACTCCCTGCCTCTCCTGGTACATTCACCTGGGATGGCTGAGGTCCCATGGACCCAGAGGAGATGATGGGATGGGCTGAGGCATCACCCTCTATGTCCAGCACAGTGTCTGGGGAGGGGGGAAATCGCAGGCAGGAGGTTTCTGTTACTGGTCCACTCCAAAGAAGGAGCCCAGTGGATTTCCAGCCAAAAATAACAGAAATAAAATAATTCTCCATGCTCCCAGAGAGCACTTTCGCAGAAGGGTGAAAGGTCGATCGAAACTCTGGGGTTGCTGCCTTGTTTTACACTGTGCTCAGGACCTGGATGGAGCCAGGATTCTGCCTTCACTACAGTTTTACCCCAAAGCCACCAGTTCTTGTGTCCTCAAGTCCTGAGGAAGGCTGGGGAGCTGCACAGGGAAGTCACCCCATGGCTTGTGAAGCAGCACAGCCAACAGCTCCTGCAGAGCATGCACAGCTGGATTTAAGATGCTTGATCCCTGTGAAAAGTTCTGGATGTCCTGAAACCCGTGGGAGCAGAGGGGAGAGCTGGCCATTGGTGTTACTGGAGTTACCATCACACCCATCGGATGGCCAAGGCACAGAGCATTCAGGACATTCTTCAGGTCACCCTCCCTGTGCTGCATGGGGCAACCCACGGAGAGGCAGCTGGGAAAGGAAATGGGCTGGCAGAGCCCAGCAATGATGGGAATGAGCTTCAGGAGGCTCGAGTGGTGCTGGTGCAGGAAGAGCAGTGAATAGGGAGATACCTGTGGGGCTGGATGCCTGTTCCCTGAGCTGCTGGAGCTGGGGCAGTGATGGCATCACAGAGCTGCTTCTCAGTCTGTGACAGGGTGGTTGGAGTCCCTGTGAGTTCAGTTCCTTCCCCTCTCACACCACAGAAGATGTCGGACACTTCCCCTATCCTGTCCTCCCCATGGGCAAAACCAAGGTTGTAACACATGGGGGATGCAAAAAATCACTGGTAAGGTCCAGGACCTTTTCTTCTCCTCTAAATAAGAGACAACTATGAAATAATGTATATAAACAGCTGGCTTTAGATCCCCCCCTCTGAACAGCTTCTGTAATGGAAACACAGAAAGAGGTGTGCAGATGAATAAGGAACTGAGCAATAGGAAGTCTCAGGCAAAGGCCGTGGGCACTGGATCACTCGGAACCTGCTGTTATTCCAGGCAAGAGCCCGGAGTGCTGAGCCCTGAGAGTGTGGCATGGCAGGGGTGATGCCTGCTGGCCTTGCTGTGCCCTGGCTGTTCTTTTTTGGAGTGCTCAGGCATGGACAAGGGTTGGTGCAGCAATTGATCCGAGGAGCAGGAGGAGCTGGAGGGGAAAGGCAGAGTGGCTCCTACCTTCTCCTGAGCTTTTGAAAATTATTTTATCCAGAGGATAAAAATTGGGGGGGAAAAAAAAGAGGAAAAGCCACAGCAGCTCAAGCTCAGGTTCTGCAGAGGTTGAGGAATGACACAGTGGCTGCTTTGCCACTCCTGACCTGTTGCTCGCAGGGAAGAGCTCTGAGCACTGAGCTCACCCACTCCGCACCAGCCCAGCTGAAACCCAAGATGCTGGAGCCCAAGTGCAGCCTAAAAGCAAAGACTAAAACCAAAGCTCAGCAAACATGGGAGAAGATGCACTTCAGGAGGTGGCTGAGATATGCTGCTCCAGCACCTTGGGCAGACTCAGAACCAACTACCCTGCCACGGTATTTTTCTCCCTTATCCTCTCTGGGTTTCATTTGAATTATTTATCTGCCTTCAGTTCCTTCTTTTTTAAAATAATAATATCAAAACGAGTGCTTGCACCCTGACTGAGATATATTCATGTCACTAAACTCCTGCTTCTCCACTACAATCCTGTGAGGTGGAGGTTGTTTAATTGCTGAAGAACATGACTGTATTTTGATTAGTGGCTTGAGTCATTTGTGGGGAAGGGCTGACGCGGAGCAGCTAAAATCCTTGTAGGGAAATCTGATG
Source organism: Falcunculus frontatus (assembly GCA_013398115.1). Lineage (NCBI taxonomy): Eukaryota > Metazoa > Chordata > Aves > Passeriformes > Falcunculus > Falcunculus frontatus. The sequence continues at coordinate 368,712 of VZRV01001561.1, read as the reverse complement.
TGGCGCTCTCCCTTGGGAGATACTCTGAAATATGTGCCCACTGGGGCGACCCGTTTTCCCAAAGAAAACGACGTGCACCAGGCCAGCGAATGCCACGGCTCCGCTCATCCAGCGTGACACGGGACGAGCGTCTCCATCAACAGGGATGGAGATGCATCCAGAGGGGAATGAACTCCCCTCGCAGCAGGGGAATCCCTCCCACTCGCTTAACACTTTTTGTTTAGTTTCTTAAATAAGGCCATGGATCCGTGCCAGAGCAGCCTCATGGAAGCGGCGGGGAGAGGGAGCTTCCCGGGGGAACCTCTCCGTGCCCGGGGACGCGCGGTGACCTGCACATGGCGCGGTGACCTGCACATGGCGCGGTGGCCACGCCTGGCCCTCTCCATCCCTCGGTCACGGACACGCAGCGCCAAGCGGCGGCATCCCGCGACACCGCCCACGTGATGGGCTCGTGTTGGGCGACCGTCGCATGTCACGTCCCTTCGGGGGACAGCCGCGTCCCCGACACCACCGAGGCAGGTCCCTTTGGCCAACCCTTGGCCGTGCCGCTGCTGGAGAACCCCGCGGGGACCGGAGCTTGCGGCTCCCCTGACCTCAGGCAACCTTCCCGAGCCCCGGCGCTCTCCGAGCCCCGGCCGGCCGGGTCAGGGCTGCCCATCGCCCTGGCGAGGCTCAGCACCCTCTGCACGGTGCCCGGGGAGTTGCACGGGCAGGGAGCTCTGCCCGGCCGAGCCGCTGCGTGGATGCTCCGGCGCCGCCCTGGCACCCACCTGTGGGTGCAGAAGAGCCGGGGAGGCCTCCGGGGGGGGGGATCCTCCCTGCAACCCCCGCCCCGGGCTGGGCAAACCGCGGTGCAGCCGGCCCTGCGGCTGGAGGGTGCCCCCCTCCTTCCCCCTCTCCATCCTCCTCCTCCTCCTCCTGGCAGGAGCCCTGCCCTCCCCCGGGGGGATGCGGCGGGGAGTTCCCCCTCCCTGCTCCGTGCTCGGGGTCCCCCCGCCCCGCCGGCCGGTCCCCACGGAGCATCCCCCCGCCCCAGCGCTCGCACATGGGGCCGGTGACAGGCAGCAGCCGGACACACGGACGCACGGACAGACAGACAGGCACGGGCAGGGCTCTCCATCCTCCGCGGGGCTCGGCGCGCGTGGGGGGAGCCGTGCAGGAGGGAGGATGCCCGGAGCAGGGGTCCATGCAGGGGGAGCGTGCAAAGGGGCTGGGGGAGGGAGAGGGGGTGGGCAAAGCGGGGTC
>VZRV01001561.1:272427-367434 GCA_013398115.1 Falcunculus frontatus | reverse complement strand
CCGGGCTGGGCACCGGAGGGAGAGGGAGCGGCAGCGGGAGCCGAGCGGCGGCGGCGGCACTGCGCAGGCTCCGGCCCGGCCCCGCCGGCCACTTCCGAAAGCGATTGCAGCCCTGGCACTTCCTCACGGCACACACACACGCACACACACACAGACACCCACCCACGCCACCCACGGCCCCAGCCCCCTGCACCCCGCATAGCGCCAGGCACCCACTGCTCTGCCCCGGCACCAGCATCACAGAACCAGTACTGGTACCCGGTACCAGCACCGTGTACCCAGTACTCGCACCCTCACCAGCACCCGGTGTCAAATACTGGCACACGGGACCAGCTCCGTGCACCCACTATTGATAACCAGGGCCCACACCATGCGCTGAGTGCTGGTAACCAGGACCAGCACCATGCATCCATTATTGGCACCCAGCACCAGCATCACACACCCAGCACTGGCACCCAGAACCAGCGCCATGCACCCAGTACTCGCACCCTGCATCAGCATCACATACCCAGTACTGGCTCCCAGTACTCGCGCCCTGCACCCAGTACTCACACCCAGCACAAGCATCAGCATCATGCACCCAATACTGACACCCTGCACCCAATACTGGCACCCTGCACCAACACTGGGGGTCCCCTCTGCCCCTCTGGGGTGTTCTCCCATCCCCAGGGAGTGGGGAAGGGCTGTCTGCGAAGCTGCCCCCAGACTGCTTCCCACCTAAGGTTCCCTGCCCAGGAGCGGCTTTCCCTGTGTCAGTGGTTTCTCCGCTTTTTTTTCCTCAAAAGCGGGGATTATACATCACTAAAAATAAAGGGTGATAAAACTTTGGGAGAGAAAGGAGGCATAAAAATTTCATGATCTTGCCAGCCAGGGAAATTATCCCACTTTATTATTTAAAACCTCATTAAAAACCATTTCCCTGGGAGAGACAATGATCACTCCACCATCTATTTCAATCCTCAAGACATGCACTCTGCGACGTGGGGGATGTGTTTAAAATAGGCCCCAAATGTGACTCCTGCAGTGAAAACACCACCCCGACCCCCACCCGTGCGAGCAGCATCTCTGAGCTGAGTCCCTCTGCCTCTGCATTGAGGGGATCAGACAGACCCCATGTGCCTCTCACGTTTTCAACCTGCCCTGTCCAGTGCTCTGGATCTTCCTCTTTTCACCCATCCAGCTCACGACAGTGGGATCTACGCAGCTCTCACCCAGGGCAGACCTGCCCCAGGACCGCTGCGGACAAAGCAGGGTCCTTCTTCTGACTGCAACTTTTCCAAATCTTCAGAGCAGCTCCAGTGTGGAGTTGTGACTGCCAGTCTGCTCCCTCCTGCTGTGTGACCGGGCCACCAGCTCTCACGATTTTCTTTAGTAATTCATTTAGCTGGAAGCTCACAAATGCCCATAAAGGCTCCCACGTCTTCAGGAACTGCTTTGTAGTGTGTGTTTGGGATTTTTAGAAATTCTCACAACCATTTGCCCCATCTCTGGAATTGTTCAAGGCCAGGTTGGATGGGGCTTGGAGCAACCTGGTCTAGTGGAAGGTGTCCCTGCCCATGGCAGGAGGTTGGAACGAGATGAGCTTTAGGGTCCCTTCCAACCCACACCATTCCAGGATTCTATGATTTGGGCTTGTGATTTCTTGTGATTCTCCATCCAGTCTGTCCCTTCAGATGATGACAAGAAACCACGTTTGTTTTTTTTTTTTTAAAGTGTGGTTTGGGAGGAAATACTTGGAGCTTACAAACCCCGTGCACAATGGGGCTGTTAGGGAACAGCCAGACTCGCAGCACTGAGTGCTCAGGGTGCAGCGGNGCCCGCCCCGGTCGAGCCGTGTGTGTGCTGAGCGCTGCCCAGAGCCCCCCGTGCCGGTGCCCCCTCGCCGTTCCGCGGCCGCTCCGCCCCGGAGCCGTCCCGGCGGTGCCGGCCCCGCGCCCGCCGCTGCAGTAGCGGGACCTGCCCGCAGGTGCCGCCCGACTCCGCCGGGAGCGCGGCCGGCGGCGGCTCGGGGGGGCCCGGGAGCTCGGGAGGTCCCGGCGCTTGGGGCATCCCCGGCGGCTTGGGGGGGTCTCGGCGATTCAGGGATCCGCGGCGGCTCGGGGGTTGCCATGGCTTGGGGACGCACCGGCGGTGCGGGGTTCCCCGGCGGGGCTCTGGCGGTTCCCTGCCCCCGCCGGTCGCCGGGAGAAGGAGCTTGTGCGGAGCGGGGAGCGGGGAGCGGAGCCACCGCAGTGCGGGGCAGCTCCAGCCCAGGAGCGCGGGGCAGCCGCGCCCCATCCTGGGAGCTGCTGCCGCGTTCCCCGGGCACCCGACGGACACATCGAAAGGAAGTCCTGACAGCAAGAGCTGGGCACTCCATCGGTGTTTTCCCTAATTTTCTGCTGGTGTTACTGGGTGGGCTCAGAACTGGCCAGCAGGACCAGGACAGTGACTGCCCTCCCTGTGCTGAGCACTGCTGAGGTCACATCTCAAAACTGGTGTCCGGTTGACAAGGNCATTCCAGGATTCTATGATTTGGGCTTGTGATTTCTTGTGATTCTCCATCCAGTCTGTCCCTTCAGATGATGACAAGAAACCACGTTTGTTTTTTTTTTTTTAAAGTGTGGTTTGGGAGGAAATACTTGGAGCTTACAAACCCCGTGCACAATGGGGCTGTTAGTGAACAGCCAGACTCGCAGCACTGAGTGCTCAGGGTGCAGCGGCTCGGCCTCGCATCTTTTCCAGCAATCGGAAATGCTGCCATCAATAGCCAGGAACACCGCTGCGGGTCTGGAAAGCTGCGATCCCCCCGTGCCAGCCTGGAGAGCTCCCGGGGAAGGACTGGCATCACCCTGCCGCGCCCGGAGGCACCGGCGGAGAGAGCGGCAGCCTCGGTCGAGCCGTGTGTGTGCTGAGCGCTGCCCAGAGCCNGAGCACTGCTGAGGTCACATCTCAAAACTGGTGTCCGGTTGACAAGGATGACATTGAGGTGCTGGAGTGTGTCCAGAGAAGGGAACGGAGCTGGGGAAGGGTCTGGGACACAAGGAGCTGTTGAGGGAGCTGGGGGAGCTCAGCCTGGAGAAAAGGAGGCTCAGGGAGGATCTTCTCTTTCCATCTACCTGAAAGGAGATTGTAGCCAGATGGGGGTTGATCTCTTCTCCCAGGAGACAAACAACAGGACAAGAGGAAATAGCCTCAAGTTGCACCATGGGAGGTTTAGGTTGGATATAACGGAACATTTCTTCACAGAAAGGGTTGTCCAGCATTGGAACAGGGTGCTCAGGGCAGTAGTGGAGTCACCATCCCCGAAGGGATTTAAAAGCTGTGGATGTGGCACTTGGGGACATGGTTTAGTGATGAGCTTGGCAGTCGTGGGATAATGGTTGGACTCAATGATCTTAGAGGGCTTTTCCAACCCAAACAATTCTGTTTCATTGTGATTGTGTGATTCTAAAAAGGTGCTGGGTGAGCAGAGGTGAGCTCTGCCATGGGCTTCAGGGAGCTGCGAGTACAGCACAACGCCAGCACCTGCAGAGCTGCTTTTCCTCTTCAAGGAGAACTCCAGTCACTCCAGGCAGGATGCTCAAGAGCAGGAAGCCTCTTTTGATGAATGTCTGAGACGAGTCAGCTTGTGTCAGGACTGAGACACAGCAGGGTTCCCAACGGGTCTGCAAAGCACAATTTGATGGAGAAATCCTGTCAACTGTTGCTCAACCCCATCTCCAAAATGCTCTGCGGTATCAGCCTGGCTGCAACAGTAGAACGGGCTGATCCCCTGTAGGGTGTTTCCAGCTTGTGTGATCCTTGAGAGGTTGGCAGGTGATGAAGCTGGATGGATGAAGGCTTCAGAGATGTTTTACTTTAGGAAAACCTTTCCCTCACCAGCTACCAGGGCTTTTTTAAGCTTTCTGAACAGCAGAGCATATGCAGACTGGAGTGACCAAAAGAGATGCTCCTGGAACAGGGCTCTGAGGAAGCAACAGTCCTTGAGCTTCTACAGCCCAAGTGAGAGGCAGAGGAGAATCAGCTCTGCGCTCTCACCCGGCAGGAAGTGCTTGAGATTGTAAAGGTCATGTTCACCCTGAAAATGCAGCTGCTCTGCAGAGGGCAGCTGGGGACACGCTGAGGTGATGCTCTTGCGTGTGCACAGAGCTGGCACATGAAGGAAGCAGAGCTGCTCTGGAGCCCAGCCCTGCTCCAGGGCATAAATCTGCCCTGCGTATCTCACCTGGTTTGAGCTGTGCAGTCTCATCACAGCTAATTTATCCCCTTGTGAGAAGTACCTGTGCACCCTTTATAGCCTTTTTACTCTTTTGAGTCCTCAAAGCTTCCTGGGGAATGCCAGAGCCCCATTTCCAATCCCAGTCTCTGCCTTAGCTATCAGGTGTGCTACAAACCTGCATATCTCCGTGGCTCCCCAGGACTGCTCACAGGCTGACTCAAGAGTCGTTCTGGTTGGGGTCCAGAATGTTTTTTCCACAGGGACCTGAAGTGCAAGATTGCCTCCCCTGTACTCAAGGTTGAAGATAAAGCAGCAGCTTGAAGTTCTGGAGTGTGTCTGGAGGTCGTGGAGCAAAGTTTAAAAGAGGATTTTGCACTACCAGGCTCAGCATTTAGGCTTTAAATTCGATCACATTTAGAGGGAAAAGGGTCGATTATTTTGATTTCCTAATGTAACAGAGCTTATGCAATCCCACTGTATATCAGCCCACTCATGTTCTTCCAAATTATTCTCTTCAGAAAGTTTTTAACCCTTTGGCCAGTCCTGTCAAAAACTGAGAGTGGTTAGAGCTCAGTTCCTGCCATTACAAACAGCTGGGCAAAGAATGACCCTGCCAGGGCTGCAGCTGCGAGAAAAACCAACACATGCTGTCAGACCTTATTAGACACTGGAGAATCCACTGGAGCTGACATTTGATTGATGCCCAAACCGTGGGAAAAGCTTCAGTCAGGGTTTGTGCCCTCACAGGCCCCAGGTCAGTGCCCCAAGAGACGCCAGCCTGCTGAAAGCCAGACTCTGCAGATTCTGCAGCTCCCAGAGCTGTGTGTTTGCTTTCTGGTGCCAAGCTGGGAGGGGGTGGGCAGGAAGAAGGAGCTTAGCAGAAGTCTTGGCCACAGGGGCCAGTGCTGGTGTTCCAGGATGGGACTGAAGGTCCCAAAGCCTGCCTGTGGTGGTGTAAAGATGCTGCCCTTGAAGGAGTCACTGCGAATTATCAGCTCTGCTGCTGGGTGGCACAAACTGAGAGTGCCTTGGAGGGCACTAAAATCCATATTACCCCTACAGTTGTCACCTGAGCCTCTCAGTGACCTACAGACTTTCTCTCAAACTCTCATCAGTGTTTGAGAGGTGGCTGAACAGTCATTATGAGGTACATCAGAGAGAAGTGCTGACAGTAAGGACAAAACTGAGGTGGTTGGACTGCTCTGATTACTTTTGGCTAAAATCAAGTCAGGCAGGGGAGATCTGGGCAGATGTGCCCTTTCCTTGGTTACAAGATGGACAGTGGAAAAAGCTGGACCACATTTTAAAAAGTCACAGATGTTTTTGAACTATCACGGCAGATTGGAACAGACAGGAATTGAGAGAGGCTTTGGAGACCTTCCAGCTGTAAAAATGAGCACGATTTGATCTGGTCCTTGTACAAAAGTTCCCAGGCAGGTGGAACAGCTCCTGCAGACCTGTGGAGAGCTCATGGGAAGTCTCCACTCTTTGGCTGCAGGGGAAAGGTGATGCTGATGCTTAGAGATGGGAAGAGCATATTTGACAGGAAGGTTTGAGAAGTCAAGTGTCTTATCATGAAAAGAAAACACTTTGCCCAAAAGGGGAAGATAAAGATACTCTCAGCTGTATAATCTACCCCGAGAACTACATCCTCCCTTTTTTACTCTACTTGCATGAAGAGCATCTCTCCATTGCTTCCTCATCTCTCAATCGTTTGGTACACAGAGTTCATTAGAAATCTGCTCTGTTGAGCAATGTCAGGGATCGTGGTGCTTTCCATTTCCTCCGTCTGAACTGGAAAGTGTTTTTCTCACACAATCTCAGTCTTGAGCAGTAATAACAAAACCACAGCTTCTGTCGCAGTTCTTTATTTGCAGGTGGATTCTTCTGTGGACACATCTAAACACCAGAGTACAGGGCTTGCTGACTACAGAACAGCAGAGAAAGCAAACGATGGTTGTGGGTGTGTGAACAAATATCACCCTGATATTTCCTTTTTAACACAGCAAGGTCCAGGAGTCATTGTCAGGAAAAGCTGGTCATGATTTTGAGGTTTCTCACTTATATGCTAAGCTGAGAACAACTTTGACATGCAGAACAATGATGTTTGTATGTGGTTTTTGGTTTAACACCATGCAACCCTTATTTCTCATTGATTTCATTGACACTGAAATGGGTAAAGCTTTGATTACAGCCTGATTCACACGCCTGCAATTCCAGAGCAAACACAGTCGGGCTGCAGGATTCATATTGGCATCTTACATCACTAAGACCTGGTGAGATGATGGAGTAAAGGAGAGCAGAGTGCTGTGCCCTGAGAAAATATGTGAGTTCCCAAGTTATGACAGTAAATTTCCCTCAGTCCAGGGGAATAAAGACACTAGGAATATAGCTATTTTCTCACTTTCCCCTCTTCTTTCTGTAGTGGATGTGGGGCAGAGGCCAGGTATTACTTGACATCCCTGCACTAAGATATTTTCACAGTAGAATTAAGTGTCAGATGGAAGAGCCTTCCCCCTGCCTCACAAAGCCTGGTTCAGTGTGAGGAGCACCATTTCTGAAGGGAAAGGGTTTATTTTTGCTCAGTCTTGAATCAGTCCTGGCTTTCCCTGCTGTGAGAGCTGGAGGAGGAGGGGAGGGCAGGCAGGCTTGTGTGTGAGGATTCATTTTCTCCAGGTCACTAACAACCCTCAGATGAGGTGGCACTGGGGTTTAGCTGCCCTAAGCCCAAACTGAACTTGAACCAGAGGCCCCACTTGAAATCCCCAGGGTGTTTTGGGGAGGATCCCTGCCCTGCTGCTTGTACCAATCCCCCCTCTGCTTCTCCTGCTGGAAAGGGGCGTTAGGAGAGGTCTGAGCCTGTCTGGTCTGAGCCCCGAAATATTCTCACTGTTTTCTAAGACCTGTCCTGGCGACAGACTTAAAAATATCCCAGGAACAAATTGACTGATGCATCCTCTTTCTGACACGCTCCAGGATAAGAGGAAGAGAGCTGTTTGCTCCTTCCCCCGCCCCTTTCCTCGGTGAGACAGATGCGAGCCACGCCGCTCTCCCTCTGCTTTGGCGAAGGGAGGGGCAGTTTCCTGTTTTTACACAGAAATTAGATAGATCCAGGATGCCTTTGTGCGGCTGCTGGTCCCGATGAACACACAGGGGCTAAGAGTGTCCGTGGGTTCTCTAAGTTTTATTTCAGCTTTCCTGCTTGTGCCTGTGATGCTCCTGGCTGGGATGGACCCTCGGGGTTGAGATGTATGGAGGGACATCCTTCCAACCAGCTGGTGCAGGAGGTTCCCATGCACCACTGAAAAACCAGAGTCTGCTTTTCCAGTGGCCCATTCCAGGGTGTTCGCAGGTTCCTGGCGCAGCACGGCTCCATCCTGCCCCAACCATGGGACTGCTCGGCCCAGACCGGGGCTGTGTCTGGCATGAGCATCCCAGGAATCTGCTCCAGGCGGGCAGGAACAAAGTGGAGAGACATGTTTACAACTGCTGGGGGGAGGAAGCACAGGGAGGGGAGCAGAAACAGCCCAGCGCAGCAGTCTCACGGTCCAGCTGTCAAGGAATTGGTCTTGCATAAGGAGAAATGGAGAGCAAGCAGCAAATTGGCTTTGATGGGTGCTTTGGCCACAATTAATAAGGAGGGAACTGGGCAAAGGTGCTGGATAATTAAGTTGGCTGATAGCAGAGCTCTGTCCAGAGCAGGAATGTGTTGTATGCTGTCACGCTAAAATTAGCAACATTCTGTTATAGTGCTTTTCCTTCACAAAATGCACTCGGGTAAAGTTGCCAGCTCCCCTCGGGGAGGGAGGCACCACGTCCTGGTCCTGTGTGATGGAAGGGTCTGGGGCTGGCAGATGGAGTAGGATGGGGCTTTTCCTGCAAAAACACCCATCTGGGAGACTCAGGGTCCCTCTGCCTGGGGTGACCTGTGGGATGGGTGATTGGGCCTGTGAGAAAGCTGGAGAATGGAGGGGTGAAGTGGCTTTCTAAGGTCACCAACTGAGTCATGGGTAAAGCCAGGAATAGAAGCCAGCAGTCAGGCTCCCAGCTGCTGTACCTATGGTTATTTCTGTTTATGCTCTTCACTTCTCTTGCCCATGGTTTACTGAGTGCATTCCAAGAGTAACTTGCCTGCCAGACTTCCTCCCCTTTAGAACCAGAAATGGACAGATAAGATAGTAAAAGAAATAAGTTTAACTGCTGGTATGTGCACAAACATACCTGAACCCCATCCAAGTTATCAGCCAGTTTTTTTTTTAATGCTCTTTTGGGGCAGGAGAAACTCCTCCAGTCTCAAAGTGCCTATGGCAGTTTGCTGGCACGATGTCAGATGATTTATTTGCTTTGCCTGTGGTCGAAAGGAGAAAAAATTTAAAAAGGAAAAAATAAAGAAACATGTTAGACACAGCAAAACCCGGTCAAGTGACTCCACTATAAATCCCATGAAGGCAATGGGAGAATCATGACTCTGGGAATTGGAAGTTTAGACTGTAAACCAAAATAAAACTGAAACCCCAAATAAATGCTACATTGTCACCCAATAAATTTTCCCAGAATGTTTTATCTACTTCTCAGTGAAGGCCCTGAGACTTTCTTCCATCAACTTGTAAATCAGATTGGGCCCAAGGCCAGAGTATCTGGAAAGTCCTAAATGGGGGATAATGACTTGGATCCTCCTTATTCTTGGCATAAGCAGAATTAGACTGCTCTGTTAACTGCTGTTCAGAGGCAGCATGAAAATGTTAATCCAGGTAGCAGATCTGCCATGAAGTCAGACTCTTACATCAAATGGAAGCGTGGTAGTGGCACGAGTGTCCAGCAATGCTGTGCTGTATCCATACCTCAGGCTGCTGTGCCAGAGCGGGCACTGAGGATGGGCACTTGCCTACATTGTGACCTGAGCTTGATTCACTCAAACTGCCTCCAGCTGTGGATCAGAGGATGGGCTGCCCTTGCATCCCAGAGCAGGATCCCATCGCACCTTCATACTTCTTGGCTCTGTCTCTCCTTTCTTCTCTGTTTTCTTTTTCCATTTTTTCCCCCTTTTTTTCCTTTTGCATTTTGCCCTCTGTTTCTATTTCAGTGCTTTTATTGCAGTTTTGTTTTATGGTTGTCTTCATTCCCTGACTGAGAGGTGATGCACTGTGTCAGGCATGCAGAAGCTACTGCTACTGGCATGAGTCCCCTCCAAGAGCAGAGAGGTGCCTGGGTCCCCAGGCTGTGATCTGACCCTCAAGACATGGCCATGAGTATTCCTGATGGATCTGCACTGTGGAAGCAGGAAGCTGCCTGATCTTTGACCAGGAGGGACTCAGCATTGTGTGGTTTTCTGTGTTTCTTCTGTTCTACTTTGCTGGATTCTTCCCAACTTTCTCTGGGATTTCTTTGCAGAGGGATTGAGCTGGAATAATGTTGGTTTGGTCCCCAGATATCTTGAATACACAGGCTATCCATTTCCAGGAGATGACTTTCAGAGTGTCCCAGGCATAAGAGCTGACCTCTCCTCTTTGCCCTGGTGGTGATTCCCCAATGCTGGAGCTGATGAGCAGTGTCCAACCGAGTTCTCCCTCCTCCTGCCAGCCCAGGCTCTGCGCACTGGAGTTCCAGGTCCTTTCACAGAAATTAACATTTACTTTAAGAACTAAAACAAACAAACCCCAAATAAATCTCCTCACAAAACAAGATCAATAAAAACATAGCCAAGTGCTTTGTTTTGCTTAGAAGACGCATCTTTGTACATATCCACTTGTGTGTTGCCAAGTTTTGGAAATCAGCAAAGGCTGACATTGTTTACTGCAAATTAAAGACCCTCTGGAGACACTCAGTCTTGCTTTCCAGTGTAGCCTCGGGCTGGGGGAGGGAAGCACTTGGACAGTAGCATAGAAGAAACCCTGTTCCAGTGTTGCTAACTATAGCATTAATTTCAGAGTCATAAATAACTTCAGTACCATGGTTACAGCACCAGCCAAGTATGATATCATTTAGTTTAGGATTAGGGGAAAATATCTTCCTTGAGGCTGTGGGTTCTAAAATAAGCAACTTTTCCAGTATAAGTTTTCTCCCAAAGACTACACAAACTGCAGCCTGTAGCCATAAATTAGAGGGATTACTCTGGTAAAACTGACTGGATGCGAAGTGTCAGCAGGTAAAACAGCTCAGGGAGCAGATTCTTCCAAGTTCCTCAGGGAATGACAGCCTGGCACTCCGTCAGTTTTCTTTGAAAACAGCACCTTCCGGGAATGAGAGCAAGCACAGCCTTTCCAACCCCAGTTCTGCAGCAGGGAGATGTGGAGAAGAAGGTCCCTTCAAAAATCAGATGCCACTAATGACCATTATAAAGATGGATTGAGGGGCCAGCACTGTCAGTTCCCATGGCTGCGTGGGCAGCATTAGAGGAACTGCACAAGCCAGTGACAGCTCGTGGGCATCCATCGGCCCAGTCGAGCAAACAGCCGGGATGTTTGTTTTACAAAATTTACACACAATTACGTGCACACACAAATCTGCAGGAGCAACTGTGAAAGGCTGTTTGGAGGGAGATCCTGAATGCGTGTTACAGAGAGTACAGCACTATCATGGATTCGAAAAGGACTCAAATGGGATAAGGGTCTCTCATAATAGGAGAAAATTTTCTGGAGAAACACAAGCACAGCAAAAATGGTCATGGTTTGATGAGACAGGAAACCTGGCTTTAGGGCTCCTGGGTACAAAATCCTAGACCACACAACCCAAAGCACTGATGCCATTCAAAATTGTTCAAGAAGTTGTGACATGAGGTCTGTATTGGTAGGCTTTATGCCAGATTAGATATTGTCTTTCTTCCTGCTGCCGGCATCCAGCCAGCACAAGCGCCGTGTTGTGAGCCCTGGCTAACCCAACAGAAACATCATTGTGTGCCCAGGCATGATCTGGATTGAATTTGTCCTGCTAAATGATCCACTCGTGCTCAAACCTGGCATAAGGGGCTACAGCATTGTGGTACAAACTTCAATTTCAAATTTTGTTTCTTCTCTAACACCAGGCAAGAGGATCTTGTCCCATGCAAACGTCTGGGATAATCATTGTAATGTTTTCCCTCTATTTAGTGGGTTAGATTAGAGGGTGTCCTCCCATGAAAAGCAGTGGATAAACTTGTACACACTGTGAAAAATGAAATGTCTTTTTTATTTCTGCTCTTCCTGGTTCTAATCATGCAGAGAACATCTGAAAAGTGACATTTTGGGATAGGCTGAACCAGTCTGATTGATACACTGCATTCATTAGCCCTGCCTCTCCCTGCTGCAGCCAGATCCCTGCTGAGAGATCCTCTGATGGTTAACTTAGTCTCAGATCCCGAGAGCAGAATCTCAGCTTTCAAGGGGATTTTGGGCTTCTGCAGCTCTGAGCAGCCCGACAACCCCAGCCTCTTTCTTTTGCTCTTTACCTGTGCTAGGCTTGACTTGGGAAGTAGCTGTTCTCCACCATGAAGGTGTGGGAGGCCAGCGTGGTTTTCGTTTTCTCAGCAGTGGGCTCTGCAAACACCACATACCTTGCCCTCTCTTGGGTTGTGTTAGACAGAGGGACGCTTTCGGTTTAGGAATAGTCCTCTGTGTGTGTTTCTCTGTCTTGAAGTCACCTTTATTGCAGCTGTGAGTGGCAAAGCAGCCTAAAGGGGAAAAAGAGAGGAAGAAGATGGGAGAATTATATTTGTGTATGAGGACAGAGGTTTTTTGAGTTACCTGGTATGAGTTACATGATAAAATACGAAGGTCATCTGGCCAAGGGAGTGGATAGAAGAAGTCAACTGACATTAGTACTAATTTAGGGTGTCAATAGCTTCTTTAGTACAGCCAGTGAGTAAAAGCATTGCTGTCAGGCTCAGAAGATGGACAGCTTGCTTGTGGCTTTGATGCTGATCTGTCCATTAACCCTCACAAACTCAAATCTTTTTCGTTTCTTGTACCACGCCTGTTTTCTCTGCAAGAACTGTAGGACATCCATTCACTGCCAAATAATGCAGGACCCTGATCTACACTGGGATTTCTACCACCACATAGGGCATCACTCTTATAGTGACCCAGTCTTATTTCATCAGGGTTATTTAGAGCTTCACTGTTCTCTTCAAATCCACTGCTGTCAGGGCAAAGAGTCAGGTCCTGTCACTTGGGATATTTTGCTGATAGCTGAGCTGCAATATGCCAGACAGCCTAGTCGGTATTTGGGATGGGGATTGAAGGGTCCAAGGAGCCCTCTCTCCTGCAAGGAGGAACCATCTGGCAGAGCTGTGCGTGGATTTCTACTTGGAAGCTGCTCTCGAGTGTAGTTTAGAAATATGCAGGCAATTACATATCACTGCTGTTGTACTGAGGCTGCCAGCTGCGGGGTCAGGTTGTCCCCTTTGTTTCCCAGTAATTACTATTTTTAGTTCAGGTTTCATGAGCCCAAAGGTCCTCTGGCTGTGCTCTGTGCAGCCTCAGAGAAGACAGATGGGGCATTACAGGCACAGTGTACTTAGTCCCTGCCACTCATGAGATTCAAAGTCCAGTTCGGTTGGTTAAAGAACAATGTTTTCAATGTTTTCTCAGAACAATGTTCTGAGAAAAGGTCTCTCGGGGTGGAAGCAGAATATCTGCAGCAGAAGCACAATTAACAGGGAATAATTGCACCTGCACAGTAAAACAGGAAGATTGGAAATGTTCAGGGATCACAAGGCAAGTCAGTAGCTCGGACCATGTCAGCTTCTCAAGTGCACCCTGAGACATCCATATTCCTCCTCAATTCCAAGGCAGGAACTGAAACCAGCCCAAAATCTGCGGAAGGAACTGGGTGGGCAGGTGCTGGGCAGAGCAAGTCAGCACAGCTCCCCAGTTGAGACCAGTGGGGAAGCTGGGCCAGGCAGCATTCCTGGAACCGTGGTTCAATCCCAGTCCAAGCGCTGAGGCTGCCAATGGCCGTCCCAGCTGCAGTGTGAGCTGAGGGCATGAGTCAAAGCCACGAGGGGCTGCCATGGTCTTGCCAAGTATAAAAAGCACTGAGATGCTGCCTTGTGTGTGCTTTGCTTCTGTCTAAAAACAACGGAGAAGGTATGAGCCACTGGCTATCAATTGCTCAGGAGATCAAGAAATTCCAATTCTGCTTTGATGGATTGTAAAAAGGAAAAAAAGTTTATATGTATGTTGCTCAAAAAGTATCATACATATTCTGACCTTCCACAAACATTAACTGAGGGATCGTTGTAAAAGGCCTGGGAAGATCCCAAGTAGCACAATCTTCATTTTACTGAGGCCACAAATAGTAATTAGCTGACTAAGGACTGCAGACTCAGCACCCACATTAAAACTGGGACTCGGGGAGTTCTTCTGCTCATCCCTTGCTGCTGCTGACACACACCTGCAGCAGGCACAGCAGCTGGGGAGCACTGCCCAGAATCCCAGCCCTGGGAAACCACAGCTCTCGAGCACAGCGCTGTGACACACACATAGGGGTCTCACAGGCAGGGTGTCATCATGACAGAGAAGCCCAGACAGGCAGGGTGAGGTCAACAGCTTCTGAAAACAGTCTGTGTAAAACTGAAACTGGTGTTGAATTTAGCTTGTTGCTCCTGACACAGGTTCCTCGGAGTCTCAGCAGTATTCCAGAATAAACCCTGCGGTTCAGCTCCTGGTTCCAGCCCTCAGTGTAAAACTGACTAACCAACAGCTGACTGCAGGTTAAAACAAGGTGGCCACAGGTGAAAATTTTACTCGAGGTGGATTAAACACAGTTATCATGGCTGAAATGGGGTGAGGTGAAAGACACAGGGAGAATCAGCACAAACCCATGGATGAACTCTGGGAGCTGAGGTTGTTTTCTCCACGTCATGTGAACCAAACCTGTCGAGTTTCACACGAAGGGCAGCCTGAGGCACGCTCGTTTTGTTCTCAGAAACTGGAATTTGTAATAAATATGTGGCACTCTGTGGTAACCAGAAACTATTATTATCACAGGAAATGCTGCTGGTCAGGAGGAACAAATGTGTTTGATCTCCGTGGTGCAAACAAGCCTTGAATTTGTCTGTGCTGCACAGACCCTCGGGTTTATTACACTGGCAATATTCTTAATAACAAGAGATACTGAGTAAATGGGTTTGACTCTGAGCAGAGGAGCCAACAAGCCATGGAGAATAACACGTTCTGAGCAGAGGAATATTGTGGAGTGTAAACACACTGCCTTTGCCTCAGCTGGGTTCTCCTTACAGCTGTACCCTGGTCAACCTGACCAGCAGGAAGGTAAATTGATTTAATTCATGTATTAATAGAAAAGAAGAAAGTTTAGGGTGTTTGGAGGGCTTATAATGCACAATGGAAGGCAGGCGGTGGTTTAACTGAGACTAAAATAATCTAATTGAGTGGATAGGAGGTTAGATTTCTGCCAAAACTCGTTTTCAAATGCTGCCAGAAGATTCCAACTTATCTCAACTTAGGATCCATCAAAGCAGTGTTAAAGTTGGGTCTTGGGCATTGAGTCAGCAGTTTACGTTCCTGTGGGAGGGAGTGGCATCCCAACCACAGTGGGAGTGGTGCATGGTGCATGCAAATGGCTCTGAGCACATCAGCTCTTCAGGGTGGATTTTGGATGAAGATGGAAAGGAAATGAATTTCTATTTGAAATAAAGCCAACAGTGTTTGTGGTTATTAAGGTCAGTAAGTGATTTCAGTGAAAAATTTGTTCCTGTGCATGAACTAAAAACTTCGCTGTGCTGTAAATATGTTTTGTAACAGAAATAGTGAATCTTGAGGCCTCTGTGTTAACAGTAATTGTATTTTTAAAAAAAAGTAAAACAGCAAAAAGTGAGGAAAAGGGTTTTGACTGTAGAGAAAAAGTACTCTCAATTTCAGGGGAAAAGAAAAGAAAAAAAGAAAATAAAAAAGAAAACCTGGTAGGAAAATGCTTTAAAGAGGGTTTTTGTAAGTAGTTTTGAAAGAAAAGCTGCTAAAGACAGAGAAAGGCTTTCTATAAATGAGGAATCCTTTCATTTGTGCTGCTCTTACAAAACAGTGCAGGAAATCACACAGGATGTGCTGACGAGAAGAAGGAAGTGGTTTTGAGGATGACATTGAGCGCTGCAAGGGGGATGCCAGACGTGTTGGATTCACGTGGAGAGTTGGTGTTCCTGCCAGTGATCACCCCTGAGCTGCCCCTGCCTCCTGTGCCTCACAGCAGCCGTGGGGATGAACAGCTCAGGGAGCTCCGTGTGCACCCCATGGGTGAGCACCCCCAAACAGCCCCATCCCCTCTGGCTCCAGGGAGGTGTTGTTGCAAAACCTGCTCAGGAACTGAAAGTTTTGAAGCCTTGCCGAGCTGTCTGGTGAAGGCCCCACCTCCTGAGAGTCCTGTTCGACTCGGGACGCATCATGCGGGAAGCAGGCAGCGCATGGGGAGGTGTTATTATAGAAACAGGGCAAAGCACTTGACTCCTGGGGAAATGGAGGCTGCCTTGGCCGTTTTGAAGTGATTACAGCAAACAAGATAATCCATGTTTATTGAGGTCCTCGGCATGTTATTTTCCTTTCCCTCTTGATGTGGTGTGCAGGTTCAAAGGCACCAGCGCAGCTCTTTGCCCCAGAGGAGGTGCAGGGGGTGGTTTCTCAGCAGACGGCCTTGCGTGACCGCTGCCACCGCGCGTGCTGCTGCAAATGAAAACAGTTTCTGTTCTAGGCACTCGTTTGCCACAGATCTGAATACGCTTAAAAATAACTGTGCACACAAATATTACATAGGGGCGCACCTACAGAATTTGTGTATGTGTATGTCTATATATCTATTTGGCGTATTTTCAGTGAAGGTGCCTGTGTATTTCTGCACAGATTCTAAGCCTGTGCTTCTTTTCCTGTGTAGCTAATGTAGCTCAGATTCTTTTTAGCTAATCTATACAGCTTTTAAGCAGTTGGGTTCAGGTCAGTAGCTGCATGAACCTGAAAAATCTTAAATTTCTATCAGAATACTTAAATTGAAACCCAGAGTAAAACAGTTATTCATAAGGCTTGCTCATAAATGGTTCATTACCATGTTATGTTGGTGAGCCTATAACAAAATGCAGGTTCCCACCTCCACGCTGTTTGTTACTTGTGAACAGAAATTCAGGAGACTGATTCCACAGTATTTAATTTAGTCAGAGCCAGTGCAGATCTAGCAGTGCCTGTTCATGTGTATTAAATCTCTGAACGCAGTAGTGCCTCAATTCTGTCAGCTCCTGCTACAAAACTGAAATATGTTTTCCTACTGTCACCTAAGTATCAGAGGAATGAATATAAGAAGGCAAAAACCCACCTCTCAGCTGTGTGGCTCAAAGGGCCCCTGCTTCAGTGGCACTTGTCCTACCTGTCCTCATGAGTGTGAAATGTGCTGTGTGCCTCTGTCTTCCAGGCAGAACATGGTATCGATCCCTGACTTCTGTAGCAAAGCAAGGAACAGCTTTTTCATCAGTGAGAAAATATTCTGGACAAGACAAGAAGGAATACATGTAGTCACATTTTAAATTTGCAATTTATAAACCAAACCTAATTCCTAATATGCTGGAGAAAGAAGTACCCTTGCCTAATGAACAAGGTCCACCTGCTCTTTGACTCTTTTAGTTTCAAGCTTTCTCTTTGCTGCTGGAAATGGCCTTTGTGAGAATTAAATTCTGTAAATGGTTGCACAGTGAGGTTTAGTGTTTATCCAGTTTCCCAAGTGGAGGTCAGCTCCTGGTATTCCAGTGGTCCAAGGTGAAACAGCACGGGTTTCCATGGTGGTAAAAATGAGACAAGTGAGATCCTTGTTCTACACCACTCTGGAGGTTATCAATGAGCCTGGGGCCAGGGTTATCCCCACAGATGCTTTCCTTGGGCAGAAGAGCGGAGAGCAAGGATTGCTTCAGTGCAGTGCACTGCTCTCCCAGATGGAAAACACCTTTGCAAATGAAGGAGAGACTGATTCCCCCCAAAACACTGCTTCCTAGGCTAGGACAATGTACTTCCCAGGACAGTCTGGATTGCTGCTGCTTCGGTGTGGATGCAGCCACACACATTCAGCCCGAACACAGGCTCCCGGCGTGAGCACCGTGGCTGCCTTGGCTCCCAGAGCTGCCTTCCCACCCCGGGCTGGGAGCTCCTTGCAGGCAGCCTGTGAGGCCCTGGGTGTTGCCTGGGTGTGTGGAAGAGCTGTGGCCTCCCAGCCTGGCCCTGCACAAGGGTGGATGGTCAGCAGAGCTCAGCTGCTGTCTGAGTGCTCCCTTAGCAGCCGGGCTTTGAGAACAGCTCAGCCCTTCAGAGACTGAACTGTCGAAAATCTGCTCAGTTGTGTAACAAAAGGAGCTGCCACACACTAATTCATGGTGATTCTATCTCTAAGAAAAACCACTTAGCAGATCTGGACAAGGGCTGAAGCTGATAAGGAAAGAACTCATTAAACTGATAGAATTAGAGATCTCTTTTAGCCTTCTCCCCATCTGTCTTTTGCCACCTGTCACTCACTGTTGTTTCTGTAACTCAGAACAGTGGGTTTGGGGAACAGAGATTATTTCTTCCTCCATCTTCTTCTTAAGGTTCTTTTAACGTTACATAATTACCAATAGCACAAAGGGAATAAGGTATGAGAGCTGCAGAAAACCAATTTTTGTGATGCTGCTCTTGACAGCAAAAAGCCCCTTCTATCTCACAAATCCTTTATAGTAAGTACATCTCCTAAATAAAACATGCTAAGACTCAAAGAAATCAAACCCCAGCAAAGCTCTCTGGAAAACCTCTGTAACTAACACGTTGCTGGAGCCAGCAGAGGGATCCTCACAGGCCCAGCTGTTGATTCAGGCTGAGAACAACTCCGAGAGCAGATGATTGTGTTCAAACACCACATTTCTCATGGATGCTGAAGAAACAGACCTTAAATATATTTATATAGCTATAGATGTTTTAAATGATCTTTTGTATTTTTTTTGCCCAGGAAATCTCGGGAGAAATCACAGATGGAGGAACACAGGACTTACACCTCCTGGCCAGCCCAGGGTGGAGCAGGGCTGGGCTGCCCCAGCCTCAGAGGGGTGTTTTCTGTCAGGGTTATCCCTCTGCTCCCATCCTCACTGCCCCACTCCCCTCCTTTGCTTCAGGGCAGTTCAGGGAGCCCTCAGGGTCTCGGTGTCAGAGGCTATTCACAGATATCTTGTTTTCCCTTTTTGTGTCACAGCTTGTCTAGCAGAATCACTCCTTTTTTTTTAATGTTTAATGCTTTTTTCTGTGAGGAGAAGGTGTACAATGAAATCTCAGTAAATGGCTACTGAAGCATGCTGCTTTAAAAGTCTGTTTTTGTTTAGGTTTTTTTTTTTAAACTTATTGTGAAGACAAACTCTTTCAGGAACTCCATTTTTATTTCCCAGCATCTTTCATTTCTTTTGGCTGGGCATGATCGGCCAAATAGGTGTAATAAAACCACGGAAGAAAAGCAAATGTACAACAAGACGCTTTACCTGAGCAGATGTAAAATTGCACTCATTAAAGAAGCACATTTAGGCATAAAATGCAGCTGAAAAACCTCCATTAAGAGTTTCCACTAGGGAAAAAGATTGCTTTGACCTTCAGAGATTGACGCAATGTGTGATGTTTATTAATAGTTTTAGCAAGAAAGTATCTATACAGGGGGTTGTCTTGCCTTTTATTTGGCTGATTTTGAGAGCCCTCACTGTTTCTTGGCTTGCCTACTGAATAGGGCTGATGAAAAACTCCCTGCTCTTAGGTTAATGTCCATCAAAAGGTTTCTCTGCTCCTGTGATGATGAAAGTAGCACTGTGAATGCTGCAGGACCCCGGGCTTAATCCCATCCACCAGCTTTCCAGAGAGGGAAGGACGACTCCAAGGCTCCCAGTAACTCTTCTGTGTGTGAGAAATGCTCTCTGAAGCATGAGGGGCTTGGGAGAACTCTTTGCAGAAGCATCTCACTTGTTTCTCCTCGTGAGATGCTTCCTGCCTTTCAGGAGGAAAGATTTTCAAGATTTTCTGTAATCAAGATTTTCAAGGTCCGCTTTCAGTTTTTTTGCTCACGATTTGTGCTGGGTGTAATTACTCGTGCTGAGGGGCTTTGAGCACCACAGCTCTAAACCATCAGCAGTACAAGCCTGTCTCTTTGCTGACGTGACTTTCAAGTGTGAGAGTTTCTCCTTCCTTAACAAAGATCAGCTGAATTTTATCAAACCACCCACTTCTCTTTGTTGACGAGACTCTGCTCACCCAGGCCATAAGGAGTGAAGCTGACACAAGAAGAGGAGTAAAGCTGACAAAAGAATGCCACTCTCAGGGCTTAACACTCACATTTAGCGAGTGAGGGCCTGGGAAGGGTTTATGGTATGACATTTCACAGGCAGTTAGAGCAGGGCTTCATTTTTTCCCTTCCCCACCCCTGGAAGTTTTCAAGGCTGGGTTGGACAGGGTTTGGAGCAACCTGGTCTAGTGGAAGGTGTCCTTGCCCATGGCAAGGGGATGGAATGAGATGAACTTTAAGGTCCCTTCCATCCTGAACCATTCTGGGATTCTAAGATTCCACGATTCCTTCCCCAGAGCTTCTCCCCAGCCCGAGTGAGCCAGCCAGCAGAGGGAGCGCAGCACATGAACTCACAAAAATAGGAGCCTGCTAAAAAAAACCCGCCCCAAACAAACCCAAACAGCAGAATGATTATGGTCTTTAGCAGAGTAAACAGAATAGTCAGGAGGCAGAAGCTTTTCCCCTGGCAATGAGATCCAGCTGCAGTCTGGATGGGGAACAGGCACCGCATCTGGCAGTGAGGGTGTTCCTCTGCTGGAGAAGTCCCCATGGTGAGGATGTTCCCGTGTGCCACCCCTGCTGCTGGGGTGGGTCCCATCCCTTTTTCACCCTCCTGGGTAGAACCAGCCCCGTAGTTCCCCCTCAGAGTACGACAGTTCTGGAGGAGCCAGGATGGAGCTTCCTCTCCCGGAGGCAGCGGCGGGTGCAGGCGGTGGGCAGGGTGACAGCAGTGTCACAGCTGCTCTGCTGTCGGGCCTGCTCGTGCTCTGGCCATGCTGCAGCTTTTGGCTCGAAGCTGGGAAGTTTGGGGCTTGTCTGCGAGCTGTGCAGTTCTGCAAACAGCGGGATGTGCTCAGTATGGGAAGGTGGAAGTTAACCCATCTGTCTGCCTTAAAGAGGATGATAGATAAAGACTAACAGGAACTGGAGGTGTTCTCTGGGACTTTGTCATCTACAAAAGGGCTTTTCCAAAGGTTTGGGAACCTGCCTCACCTGACACATCCTCCTTATGTCTGGGTGTGGGGGAGCAGAGCTCATAGGATGTGTGGCTGCTGTGCTTGGGGGGCTGCAGCAGCTGGTCCTGCTGGAAGCATTTAACTCTGGGACTTGCTGCTCTCTCCCTGCACTCCCTGGGGTGAGGGGCAGCTAAATGAATTCTCCCATATCCCTGCCAACATCTGGGCCCTCAATATCTCATTTACTGCTTGTGAGGTGTCTCAAAACAGGACAAACTGCTCATCCAACACCTGATCCTTCACTCAGAAGGACAGGGGAGTTTTGAGGGACTCACTTCAACCAGGATCTGTATCTGACAGCAAATCATTTCTATAGCAGACTGGTCATTAGTTGGGGCTCAGTGTTTGCAGGGTATTTCCACAAGAGCTCTGTAGCCTTCACATCAAATGCACTGCTTTCATTGTGGATTAAAAGTTCAGTATCCAGCCAAGCTTTGTTAGTTTGGTTTTTAACAAGGATTTAAGCATTTTAAATTCCTTCAAAGCTGTAAGTAAGGCTCATAATTTAAACCCTCACAGACAGATATCATGGCAAAAAATATGAAGACTATTTAAAGGCAGTCAGTCTGCCTGCCTGTCCATCTATTTGTCACCTTCTAATCTGCCTGATGTGTGCCATCGCCTTTCTCTTTCCAAACACAACGAGGCCAGGTCTGCACAGGCACGTGTGGAGTGACCTGAGCTTCCCCAGGGTCCTGCACGCTGCCTGCCAGCTGCAGCCTGGCAACAGGAATGGGAATGGGAATGGGAATGGGAATGGGAATGGGAGTGGGAATGGCAGCGGGAATGGGTTGATGCTGATCACGGAATCACAGAATCACACACTGGTTTGTGTCGAACTCGTTCCACCCCCTGCCATGAGCAGGAACACCTTCCACTATCCCAGGCTGCTCCAAGCCCCGTCCAACCTGGGCTTGAACATTTCTAGGGATGGGGCAGCCACAGCCTCTCTGAGCAGATGCTGATGCTCAGCCTTGCTGCAGAGCAGCCTGGACCTGCCTAGACTGGAGATTCAGGGTTGCTGCATGGGGAGAGTACCTGCAGGTTTGGTGGAGGAGTTCATCCATCCAAGGCGTTCTTCCCTCTGAAGTCAGTGGGAGGAGGAAGGCATTCAACTCACCACCAGATACAGTTTCTTCTCTACTTGTTTGGGAACAAACATGACATTCACAGAAACTAAATAGCTCTTTGGAAACAAGTGAGACATGATATTTCACTTTTTTGGGTGACCTGAATGTATTTTGCCCGCCCTGTAGAGAATTAAATGATGCTCAGCCAAGTCAATCTCTTACTTGGTCAGGCCTTTCCAGCTGCCCTTCACTGGCCAGGGACCAGTTGCCTTGTATGGGAGCCACGGCTTCCAGAGAAGCCACTCACAGCCCTGCAGATGTTTTTTGGGGAGGCAGGAGGGATCAGCAGCTTGGGCTGACACACACACACAAGTCTAATTCTGGCAGCACAGAGGAGGGCAAAGGTGATGAATGACTTGGGGATGGCACATCTCACTTCTGAGGCTGGATTTAAAGAGTGGAAAAATGTTGTCTGGTTACTTGTCTGAAAAAGTTTGGGAATATTATTTTAAAGACTTTTAAAAATAAAAGAACTGAGCCTAATTCTGTTTTAAGAAAACCATCTTGGGGCTGACTGAAATGTCCTTTTTGTCAGTGGTGGTCGGAAAGAGAATCTGAGTTTATTTGGTGAGTTTGTTTGAGGGGCTGGGGCATCTGAGCAAGATTCATTGCAGAAATTCCCAAGGCTCCATCCTCATGGCTGAAGGAGCATTTCCAGGAACTGGTCTGGTGTCTTTCTGAGAGATCAAAGTGCCCTTTGCCTTTAGCTTATCAAAAGGATTTGATTGTGGTGCTTGAGTTGTGCAGCAACAGGCAGCTCTGTGGGGCTTAGCAAGGATCAACATCTGGATGCAAAACGCCGATGGGTTCAAATTAGAAACCAGGAGAACCTTTTGAATAGTGTGAGGTTGAAACAGCAGAGCACTCTGCCAAGGGGAGCTCCTTTATCTCTGAAAAATTTTGAGCTGTGGCTGATGACCTTTCTGCAGGTGCTTTTATCCATCACAAATTCCTGGGCTCAGCACAAAAATAACTCTGAAGGGGGAGAAAATGTGGCAGCTTCTTTTGGCCTTAAGAAGGTCTCAGGTTGTAAAGGACAAGGCAAACTAAACTTGCCTTGTGTTACTGAGATTATCAGAGAAGATAAAGTGGCTGTTACAGTCCAGGCGTCGCTGCTGACTCCCTGCCACTCTTTTCTGCTGGCTGAGGGCTGTGCCTTAGTCTCTGCAACCCATCCTTGG
This sequence comes from Falcunculus frontatus, assembly GCA_013398115.1. NCBI lineage: Eukaryota > Metazoa > Chordata > Aves > Passeriformes > Falcunculus > Falcunculus frontatus. The sequence goes on along the minus strand of VZRV01001561.1, from coordinate 344,660 downwards.
GTGTTGGGAGGGTTAATGGGTGTTTTCAGAGTGCTCTGGGTGAGGAGAGAGGGCATCATTTATTGCTGCAGAGATTGGAGACTCCCTGATGTGATTATAACGTGTAGTGATGGAGGCTATTTTTGTTGTATGTTGTGAATATTTCCTTGTATGGAATCACAAGAAGCCTGCTTGTGACTTGCAGCTCTGTTGAAAGCTCCAGCAACGAAGTTCCCGAAGTCTTTGGCATTCCCAAGTCAGTGATGTATGCAGCAGTGTTAATTAGCCTTGGGGGCTATTGATGAGATAATGAGAATGGAAATGCCTCTGGCCTCTGCTCTTTGCAGAGGAATTGGGCAGAGTAGTGAAGTCTCCTCTGCACCTTAGGACCTGGCATCTTGCACCTGGAGTGAGTGATCCCCACGGAAGTAGGAGGAAACTCTTAATTCTTGGTGATCCAGGCTGCTGCTCAGCAAATCCCCTCACCACTGGAGCTGCAGCTCTGAAAAGGCATTAAAGAGGAAATCAACCTTTTGCACAGTTTCCTCTTGGAAAGTGAGCGTTACTTCCAATTATAGAGATTGCAATGTTTCAAATGCTCTCCCAGGGACTGGGATGCCGGGGGTGGGGAGGGACAGCTGGAAATGCAGATATGTTCCCCCTCTCCATTGATTCCTGTATGTTATCTGTAACAGGAGTGGAGAGAAAACCTCCTACAATGCCAGCCTGGCCATTGTCCCCACGCTTGCCCCGGTGCTGAGCACGACTGTGTCCCTGACAGGCCTCAGCCTTGGTGGCAGAAACGTCTCTCCCAAATTGTGGTTGCTTTTCAAAGAAGCTCAAACCATCTCTTTTTTTCCCCTGTTCCTCCAGCGCTTCAGTTCTCTGGCTTCCTTCTGATGGGTGAGAAGCACATTTTGAGAGATTTTGTCCCCAGGCCAGGCCCTCCTGCGGAAGAGCCACCATCCATGGATGAGTTGAGCCTGCCACCTCCTGGTCACACTCTCCAGGACTGACCACAGCTTGGAGCTTTACAGCAGCTCATTTTGGCACTTCTCTGAGGTCCCTCATGCCGCCTCACCCTGACCCCAGAAATCTCTTCACTGTTGTGGGATTTGCCTTGTGACTCTCCTGTGGGGTGTGAGCGTGTGGTTCCCCCTCTTTTGCAGAGGTGAGGCTCAGAAGCTCAGCTCTGTCCCTTTTAAGTGCTTGAGTTTGGTGTCTGATGGTTTGAGGACCTGGATTTCCTGTATGGAGAGCACACAGCACACAGAAAAGAGATGGACTTCTGGGGAGGAGAGTCCAAGTCATCCTCTGGAGGCGAGGCAGGGCTGTGGCTCTTTGGCTCTGAGCCTCACCTGGAGCATGTCCCAGTTTTGGCCACCTGTTGCCCCTCGGTGGCTGGTGCTGGGCTGCTGTGGGAGCCTGGTTTGCCCTGGGAGCTCACAGAGCCGTGTCCGTGCTCCACGCTGTGTCTCTGGGTAATCTCATTGCAGCTGCACTCAAATACCATCTCTATGGTGATGACTCAGGCATGCAGCCCCTCTCTGGGCTCTCCTCTCCCTGTCCAAATTCATATCTCGGAGGAGCTCTCTGACATCTCGTGAATGTCTCACCACCCTCTCAAGCACAACACAGCCAAACCAGAGCTGTTAACCTCTCCTTCTCAGCTCAGGGATTCCCTGAGCTCAGCAATACCAGGATGCTGCTTTGCTGCCAGAATCTGAGTGCTGTCTTCATCTCCTGCCTCCTCCTGTGTCTTCATATCCTGGGCACCTCAACAGCTTGCATAACCTTGCTAAGCCTTTCCTAAAGCTAAAACTCTCACCTTCTCTTTCATCACATCCCCCTCCACTTGTTGCAATATCCTTTTTTGGTCTCAACAAATTCTCTGTGGGCCGGCTTGCATCCACTGGGATGCTGCTTCAGGCATTGCTTCCTGCCTCTCCTGCCTCTCCTACCTCACCCCTCTGGGCTGCCCTCCTGCCCACAGCCACTCTCTGCCTCCCCTTGATCCCACCCATGTCCCTGCCATCTGCCAGGGCTGAATCCCCCGGTTAGTTCCTCATTTTATTTCTTAATTGTGAGCTTTTGGCTCACGGGCAGCTTTCTCTGCTCCTCACCATCACTAAACAATCAGGCTGCTGCATTTCAGTCAAGCTCCTACTGACTGGCACAAATGGGAAAACTCCTCGCTTGGGAGCAGGGAGGAGGCCACTGGATGGACAGGGCAAAGTATTTCCCCAGGCTCTTGTCGGGGAGGTGGCTTGAAGGCTGCCCTTCTGTCCCTGGGAGTGCTGGGTGGCCAGGCTGGGGACACGGGGCTGTCATGGGCTGCTGACAGCACTGAGCTGCACCCCTGCCAGTGCTGCCCAGGGTGAGGTGGATCAGCTAAGGGATGGGATTTCAAGTGCCAATTAGCATCCCTGGCCCCAGCCACAGAGGACTCAGCTTTTTCTTGCAGCTGCAGGAGTGCAGCTACCCCAGAGGGTAAATAAGCCTAAATAGGCCACTGAATAGGATTGGGAGTGGGAGACTGCTTCAGAGCAGTGAGCAGGGGGTAGAGCCTTCACCTATGAACAGAGTGGGGCTGGGAGGATGACTTCTGCCCCAGGGTCTGAGCTGTCAGCTGCACTGGCATGGATGACATGAAGGAATGCCAGGAGCTAGCTGGACTCCTGGGTCTGGTCTCCTTGGTGGGCAGAGGAGGTTGTTCCTACAAACGTGCTGCAGGAGAGCTCTGGACCAGCTTGTCACATAGGGGACACCAAAGAATTGGGGCAGAGCTGCTGCTGTGTCCCAGAAAGGTGTCAGCAGAGCCTGTCCCTGCAGTTTCCCTGCCAGATGAATATTCATTTAGGCAGGAGCAGAAAGCTGTGATGCGCCCGCTGAGATCTGCAGTGCCTCTGCTCGAAAGCAAAGGCTTTCCATTAATTTATTGATGCTGGGCTCCAGCCTCATCCCTGCTCCCACAGAAGGATGAAAGCAGCTCCTTGTTCTCCTCTGGCAGGAGCGAGGCAGGTGTGTGTCAACGGGAGTTTCATCCTGACATGTGAGGAGCTTATTCCTAAAGCAGCTCACTCCCTGATTCCTCCTGCTGGTGCCAAAGTGCATCCCTGTGCTCTGACATCCTGCAGCCCTCCGAGCCTCCGGGCCATGCCCTGACCTCTCTGCAGCTCTCACAAGAGCTGCCCTTCCCAGATGAGCCATCCAGATGAGGGATGGTTTTAATGTGGCCGCAGAAGAGGCGCACTCACGCCCCTTGCTGTGACCCTTTCTGTTTTCTTATGGGGAAAGGTTCTGCTCAGGAAGATTTTATTGATTTCTTTAAGATTTAAGGATGGAAATAGTAAGAGGACCTCACCACTGCCTATTTGTGCTCTTTCTTCATTCCCCAAATCCTCCCAGCTGGGATTTCTTCACTTTTGCTCTGTCTTCACTGGGTTTCATCTATGGCACGACAAAAGCAGTGTCAGGTGTTTATTTTTCCTGTGAATTCATCCTATGGCCATGGCCTGCCTGGAGTTAAAAGTAATTGCTGGGCTCTGGGCAGTTTGCTTTGCAGCATAGAGCACAGTTGCTGGGAGACACAAATTGGTGATGCAATCCCAATTTTGAAGAGCTTGACTTTGGATCATGTGATGCCACCCCAGAAGTCAGTAAAAGCACTAAATGGGAAATCCCCTTAATGTTCTCAAATCCCCGTAATGTTCCCACAGTGCTGGCCTGGAGGGATGCTGTGGATCTGCTCCATCTCTGGACAGGGAAGAGCACCACAGTGTGGGCAGGCACTGATGTGCCCCTCTGGTCAGTTCTGCCTGCCTGGAATCACCCACTTCCCCGGGATGTCCTGGTTGAGCAGTGCCAAACTGACTCAAACAAGCCCCAAACAGTTTGGATGGAGCTTTCTTGGCTCTGTGCTTGAAGCATCTTTAGTGATTATCTGCACCAACAAGGTCTTCTGATGGTATCTTGACACATTTACCTTTTCTCTACTAAAAAGGCCAAAGGAAGGTCCACAGGTGCTCAGCACAGAAAGCCAGCTTTGCTTTGCTGTGCTGGGTGATGCAGGGCTCAGCCCTTGCTGAGTTCACCCTGCCAAAAAAACGAAGTCCTTGCTGTTTCCACTGAAATCAATCCTTACGGGAATCTGGTCTCTGATGCAACGCTCAGCAGGAGATTTCTTTTTCCCATCACTCCGCTTATTTCAGCTCGAAAAATAAACAGAGGCGAAAAAGCAAGAGGCAGTAAAAATATCTGGGAGCTGCTGGAAGAGTTAAGGGTTTGCCATCTGTCCGTGGGGAGCGCGGCGCGATGGGGAGCGCCATCGGGTGCTGACTCAGCTGCCATTCTTCAGCGCTGAGAGCTGAGGGAAAGACTAAACACCCTGCCTCGTATTTTGGCTTGAGATTACATTAGAAATAATAAACATCTGAGCTCTGATTCTCAACTGACAGTATCTCTAAATGGAAGGGAATGTACGGGATGGGAACCAGCAGCCGATGGCCAAAAGGAGCAAACAGCTACTGCTGGGAGTAGAGAGTGTGTGGAGAGGCAGGGGAGGGGGCTGCTGTGGGGCTGGGGGTGCCTCAGAGTGTGGGAGGGGGACCAAAGGAGCCTGCTGGAACATGCATTCCTCTGAGGACAGTGGTGAGGTGGAGGAGGAAGGGGAGGAAAGCTGTTGTGTTTCTTCACTGCTCCATATCTGGAGCATATCTGAATCCTGGGCTCGAGCTTCAGTTAGGGCCCAAAAAGTGCTTTGTGTCCGGAGTGCTTGGCCTGAGGCTTCTGTTTGTGCTGGTCCACTGCTCACAGCAGGAGAGGGCTGATGTCCTGGGGACTTGGGAGCAGCCCTTTGAAGCCCATGGCTGTGACAGTCTCTTGGGCTTGCACTGCATCTCCAGGGCTGCTCTGCTTTGGTGTTACTCTCTTGCTGCTGTACCTTTGCTGCTTTGCTGCTGGGTCCATCTCTCCCTGCCTTTGCCACCCCAACACAGATCCCCTCAGTGATGGAGTCTGCATTTGAGAGGTTTTTTTGAACTCTTCATCAGCAGAGCAGCATTGAGTGAAGAGCAGGTTTCCTCGTTCAGTGGCTGAGCTAAAAACACTCATGGAAAAAATCTCGTGGGGTTGAGCTGAGTTCTGTGGGAAAGGCTCCCTTTGGGTGTGCTCAAGAAGACACATGAGCTGCTGAACACCTCCAGGAGCTGGGGGCTGGTGGCCTGCAAGGCTGGGTGACCTTGTGCCTGTCCCCAGCCCCATGGCAGCACTGTGCTGCCTCACAGACCCAGGAGGAACAGCTGCCCACTGCCACGGGAGCTGACTCAGCCTCTCTGTTTGCTTTTTCTTCCAGGGGTTGTTCCTCTGAAAGTTGTTTGTGGCTCTTTTTCTCCATTCTCCTCTCTTCTAGAGGGTTCATCAGTCATGCCCTGCAGACCATCCCCAGTCCTGCTTCCATGAGGAACCCACAGAGGTTTGATTTGTGAGACCAGAGAAGGCAGAGTCAAATGTCACCTCCCTGTGAGACCCGATTTCCCAGGGGGGGAGGAAGGGAGAAGCTCTGCAGGTGTTTGTTGGCTTCAGGATGGTTAAAACCCCGACCCACACTCTTGGTGGGCCCAGGGTGGGCACAAGTGTGTCCCCATGGTGTGCTGGGCAGTGTGACCTGCAATCTGACAGCAGTAAGTGCTGGGGCAGGGCAGGCTCACCTCCACCTCCTCCTCTTTCCTGGCTGTAATTTCCTGCAATGAGCCAAATCATCGTTTCACTGGAAATAGATGAGTAGCAGGAACACCGAGAACAGGTCCTTGGGGCATCTGTCTTGTCAAGGGGATGGGTCAATAGAACTACTCAGACTCAAACCCTGGCCATGTATTGCCTCCTAAATATGGCTCCATTCACCAAGAGGTGGATTCCTAATGAGACGAGCTCGAGGCAGGCAGCAGAGCACACTGCAGATAATAGCCTGAGTGGAAGAACCAGCCGAGTATAGGAATTTTAATTAAACCTGACAAACCCTGAGAGGAAAAGGGGAGACACAGAGACCAGCTGGCATAAAGATGCTGAATAATCTGAGTTTGCTGAGTGCTGTTGACCTGCTGCAGTTTAGGAGGATGTGCCTGTCCCTGGGTGCAGGGGCCAGCCACAGGTCCTTCCATGATGCTGGGTCAGGAGAGAAGCCAAAAGGAGCTCTGATCATCCTGTGCTTTGCACCAATACATGAAACCTTCCTGGGCAGTAAATTGGCACTGGGATGCTCTGCCCTGTTCCTGCCAGCACTGAGATGATGGGGTATGAAGGGACCATGGGCTGTGCTGCTGTGGGATTTTGTGCCCCCTCCTCGTGATCCAGATGGGGCTGATCCATCCACTGCAGCCTCCAGTTGATCCTGTTCTGCCAGGCACATTTTGGTACCCTTTTCCCTTTGCCACGTACCCATCCCATGCTCCTGAGGGAAGGCAGGGCCATGCAGGAGCTGGGAGCAGTCCTGATACCTGGAGCCTCATCAGAACAGTTTGGGTTGGAAGGGACCTTGAAGTTCCTCCTGTTCCACCCCTCGCCATGGGCAGGGACACCTTCCACTACCCCAGGTTGCTCAGAGCTCCATCCAACCTGGCCTTGGACACTTCCAGGGATGGGGCAGCCACAGCTTCTCTGGGCACCCTGTGCCAGGGCCTCCCCACCCTCACAGGGAAGAATTTCTTCCTAATATCTAACCTGACCCTCCCCTGTGCCAGTTTGATGCCATAAGCCCTCACCCTGTCACTCTATGTCCTTGTCAAAAACCCTCTCCAGCTCTACCATCAGTGTGGGCAGCATCCCTGGGCCAGGAGTGGTGTGGGGTGGGTGGCACAGGCTCAGCAGCTGGGCACAGTGTCTGTGGCATGGGGATAAACCAGGGAAGGGCTGTGAGAGCTCCCAGCTGTACACAGAGCCTGGCTGCCCTTGCTGAGCTCTCTGGGGCATTTGACACAGTCTGAGCCAGCTTTAAGTCCCCTTGGGCTATTAAAGCAAACAGCAAGGCATCGGTGATACATTTTAGTTAAGCTGGAAAAGCCTTCAGAGCGATGCTGAATAAGGATTAAAAGGCCATTTAATCTATTTTTTTTCTTGCCTTTGCAAACACAAGGAAAATTCAAACCAGCTGACAGGGCTGGTGGTTTTGAGCCAGTTGCAGCAGCCTCTGGGATTTCCTTGGCATGCTGGAACTGCCTGTGGGGAAAAGCTGGAATGAACCAGGTAATTTGGGCTGTGTCCTGGTGGTGTTGCAAGCGGGGGTGGCTGATGGGATGCTCTGCTTTCCCTTGCCCTGTCATGGAGCCCTCCCCCACGTGCAGTGAGCATTGTGCCAGGTGTTTTACCTGCCTGGGGTGAGGATGGATTCCTGCCCAAAGAGGAGAGCCAGGCAAACAGAGCTGAGGAAGGCAGGGGGGATGCTGGAAAGATGCATTTTGCTGTGTGGATCCTGCTGGCAGCCAGATACATCCCCAGGCATTCCTCCCCTTGCTTGGATGCCCAGCATCTTTTCTTGGCTCTGGCCTGGCAGATCCAAACCTTCCATCTGTCTCCTGTGCTGGAGATGATATCAAACCCTCTTCGATACTCTCTCCCAGGGACCTGCTCTTATTTCCCAGCCCTGTGTGTGTGGCTCTGGGGATCTTTTCCTGGCTGTGTAACCCAGCTGGGAGGATTCTTCAGGTGCTGTTCACATCTGCCCTGTTTGACAGAGCCCAGCCTGCCATAGCCCTGCCTGGACATGAGGCTGACCACCTCATACTTCACCTGGTTTTTCAGCCCCCCTCCATGCTCCATGTCCATCCACTCCTGGTAAGATGTGTCTCACCAGTCCTGAAGACAATTTTTTCCCGAGTGCAAGTTCCATCCGGAGTAATTGCATCTTTATTGCGGCCATTGTATTACACAAAATAATAAAACTCCATTAATTGGGCATAAAATGAGAGCAGTGAAGGCTGGAGGGGGGGGATGCACATGGGGTACAATGCAGTATCCCGTGTGGAATGCCACGTTCTGCTGCCTGCAGGAGGGGTCAGGCTTTCCACAAACCACCCCTGGGGCTCTCCTGGTGTCCCCCAGCCCTGCCCGTGTTCCTGCCTGGGGCTGAGCTGCACATGTGAGTGAGTGAGGGCATGTCCCCAGCTCGTGTGCCAGAGCCCATCTCCATGTGCCCGCAGCGCTCTCGAAATAATTGTGCCCAAACATTTTGACTGAGCCCTTTGCTGTTCCCTCCCTGCTAGCATCCCAGCTCTGTGGTATCCCTGGAAAATGCTGGCTCTTGCTGTGGGACAGGCTCTCCTGGCTGCTCCGCCAGCTGCCGGTTGGTTCAAATTAACTTTGCAAGCAAAGCTCTGCCTCGTTTTCTTCTGACTCCAACAAGCTCCGGGCTGCTCAGCGCCTGTGTGGCCTGTCCTCCTCTGCGCCTTGGGGACAGAGTTAATGAAAATCATTCTGGGTTGAAAGTCACAGCCTGGGAGAACGGGTTTCTCCTCTTCTCACCAGGAACCCGTCTGGAGAGCCCGAGCGGCTGAGCAGAGGAAACTGGTTTTGGGGACCAGGCGGGGATGCGGAGCAGGGCTGGGTGCTGGCGTTTGGGAAGTGTGGTGGCTGGGAAAGGGAGATTCCCTGCAAAGCCGTGCAAGGTCTGAGCTTTGCTTTTATGCAAACCAAGAGCGTGGACTGGATACCCCAGCCCGAGAGGCCGGGGTGCCGTAAAGACTTCAAATCCCCTGTGCACCCGAGCAGGCTGCAACCCCCTTCAGAAACTGCCTGGTGAACTCGCTGCCTGGGACAAACCATGGAGAGGGAGGGATCCCGATGCATCTCAGGTGCCTGCAAGGGTTTTAGGAAGAGCCTGGTGCATTCATGGGAAACCTTGATCCATGTATGCCCCACACTCAGCCCATTGATCCTGGAGCACATGGGTACCAGCCTGCTGATTCCCCATCCCTGCATCCCCACGGCCCCATCCCTCACTTGCCCCAACATGGCTGTGACAGCAGATTCATTAAGGAGGGGTTTATTGGTTGGAAAAGCAGAAAAATCCTCAGTCTGCAGGGGCATGGAGAATCCTTGGGAGGGCAGGAAGGCTCCAGGGGGTCTGCCTGGGCTGCTCTGTTAGGAGCATCCCAGCCTCTGCAGCACTGCAGGCACGAGTGGACACGGGACTGTGATTAGTTCCGTTGCACATTGCTTTGCACTCACTGTGAAATTGGCAATCCTAAAAATGAGGGGCAGTTTCCCAGGGAAAGAAGAGCTGAGTCTCAGCCTGGCAGAGCCTGGTCTCCTCTCTGTGGCTTGATGGAAGCAGCACAGTGGAGTTGGCAGAGCTCAAAGGCTCCATGCTCCGGTTCAGTGAGGACCAAGCGACAAAACTGTGCCAGCTCTAAAGGATATCTTTGGCCTCTGGTCAGTCCCATGGGTTCACAGGGTCCCATGTAGCCTCAGCCAGCTCTGCCATGGGACACATCCCACTGCCCCTCTGGGATCTACATCCCCTCAGCACGGTCTCCGTGTGGCTTTAGGAGGAGAAGAGTGTCAGTGGGGGGCACAGCAATTCTCCTGGCTAATTCAGAGAGTGGAGATACCAAAAAGCTGGGGCTGATGTGCTCAGTGCCTTGGCAGTGCCCAGCGTACCCGATGTGCTCAGCCTGCTGTGGGCATCTGGCTGCTGTTCCCAGGGGAGTGGGTGGAACCGAGCTCCAGGCTGAGGAAGGAAAGCAGGAGTGCAGAAAGATGCTGTTCTCTCCAAAGCTGGCTCCGGAGCTGGCTGGAAGGATTTCTTTCTGAAATGTTGGCACAAGTTGCAGGGGAAATCACTCAGAGGAAAGGCTGGCTTGTTCTGAGGTTTCTCCTGCATTTAGGTAGCTCAGGAGAGAGTGTTTGTAACAGCTGCACTCTGTGAGGAGCAGAGGGGGAGAATTAACCTGTGAGTGTGGCTGTCAAGGGGAAGAAACCCACTGTCAAGGGGAAGAAACCCACTGTCAAGCACAGCCCAAAGCTCAGAGGAGCGAATTGTTTTCCCTCCTGCATTTCTCTCTCCTTTCTATCAGCACCCATGGAAGCACACATGAAGAACTTGTCAGTGATGAGCTTCGGGAACAGTTCTTTCTGCACACTTTTCTTTCCGAAAGAAAGAAAGAAAGAAAGAAAGAAAGAAAGAAAGAAAGAAAGAAAGAAAGAGAAAGAAAGGAAGAAAAAAAGAAAGAAAGAAAAGCTTCTCTTTGAATTGCTGGGTCAGCGTTTGGCTGCTGCTGGTAATTCCAATGGATGCTTTTCCCCTCGTTAAACCCTGCCCTGTGCGGAAATGCGTGAGCTGGGGAACTTTGACACCCTGGTCCCTGCCAGGGCCCTGCCACCACGTCTGCCGTGATTGATGACTGTGCACAAGGGGCTGCAGATGCTGTGGTTGCACAGAACAACAGGGAGCTGGTTTCTGCGGTTAGGAGAGATGCTATCTGCCTGGGATTTGCCTCAGGAAAAGCCCCCCGAAGGCCTTCCCTTCAAGTTGCAAAACCAGTTGAGGCCACCCCAGATTTGGCTGTTTCTTTGCATAAGCACTAAATGGAAGGGAAGATTTTAGCAAGCCCCTTCAGATGTGCTGCTCAGTGGGAAACTGGGCAGGAAAGCCAAAATTCACGATGGCTGCTGCCTGCAGGGATGCAGCCTTTGGTCAGACCTCTCCTGGCTCAATAATGTTGGAATTGATGAAGCCACAGAAAAAAAACTGCACTGCAGGGATATGATCTCTGGATTCTCAACAAGGGGAGCTCTGGATGAGTGAAGATGTGACACTGGATCTTGAAAACCTTGGGTGTGTGTCCCCAGACCCTGGGGCAGTGGTCACTCCTGGGATGCTCTGGATGGACTTTGTCCTCACAAGGGAGAGCTGAGCCTCCTGACCTCCGTGGGGCTGGTTCCATCAGCCCTATGGAGAGTCTCCATTTTGATCTCTTTTCTTCTTCATGGCATGTGGCTAAGATACGGATTTCCAGGGGCCTCTTTTTGTATACAGATTGTTTGGGTGGGAGCTTCCCAGAAGGATGGAGCCCACCTAAACACACAGATACACATAAAACCTCTTGCTGCTTCAGAGTGTAAAGCAGCCCTGCTCAAATGTGTTGTAAAACCAGGCAGATCAAGTCTCCCCTGCTGTAAACAGCTGCTGTCAGCTGCAAAATACCTCCTTTTTCAATTTGCAGTACCTGGACAAAGCAATCTGCCAGGGTTTGGTGAGACACCATGCCCATCCATCAGCTGCTGTCACCCCACCCTGAGTCTTGCTTGATCCCAGAGAATCAATCCTGCCTAATGTATAAATACTCAATCCAGAGTCTCAGCTGTGGAGGAGAACACAGAGCTGTCAGATAAGCTGCAATTAGTGCATTTATCTACTTTATTTTCCTGTCGTTTCCCAAACACCATTTGCCTGCCTGCTTTTAATACACGTTATTAAACCTGCAGTAAATGTTGATTAAAGAAGCCTTAATCCCAGGTGTTTGTTTTCTAACACTGCTGTGAGATGCACTCTTCAACTGCCTTCGGTAAATTTTATTTTTTAGGAGTTTTTCCCACCTTCCAAACACAGTTATGCCCAGGAAATAGGTTTTTAAGAGCAGATTAGTGAGTTGTCCTTCTGATTTGCTTTGATGTGCTCGGCTCCACTGGAGAGGGTGATGGGTCACAGCTTTGCAGGCAGCTCTGCTGCCTCGGAGAAGCATTTCCCCCCTTCACCAAATGCTCCACAACCACTTTCAACAAAACACTGCAAAAGAGATAGATATATTCTTATTAGTCTTGCAAGAGAAACTACAGCAATCAATCCCAGCTCTAGACTAACTCCTTCCCTTTGCAATTTGGATGTTTAGAAGTAATTTGGGGAGTAATCTCTGCGAATGGCAGCATGGAAGTAACTGCCTGCAATAAAACATTGCGGGGGTGACTGTTATCCTAATGATATTTCCAACAAACATTACTGAAATATGTTTTCCTCTCTAAAAATGGCAACAGAATTTAAATGTTCTTAGTGCTAACATGGAAATGGAGTAAAAATTAGCAGGGCTGGTTCTGTGATGATGATGATTTCTTTATTATTGCCGTGGTAGGTGGGTGCCCCCCTTCCTACTGCCCTGTTTATCCAGGGGTGCAGCATTATTCCCTGTTCATTATTCCCTGCTTCACGACCTGCTCGTGTGTTATTTCATGTGACAAAGCCCCTTTCCATTAAACCAATATAAATAATTGCTGTATTCTTTCACAGAGGAAGCAGGAATATTGCACATGGCAATAGCATTACAGGAAAAAGCTGCTGGCCTGATCCCAAAGGTCTGTTCTCCTTTTTTTTTCCAGATAGGTTCACCTCTTATTCTTTGTGAATAATTTATCCAGGTATGCTTGGAGAAATACTCTAAAGAAATTATGACTGTCTTAAAACATCTATACCAGTGCTCCCTGTTGGGAAGGTTCTCCAGTGATTCCTAAAGAACCTTCATTTATCCTTCCAGCAAAGTGGTTTCCTCTGTGTGTGTGAGCAAGCCAGGGGTGCTGGGCTGTGCTGGGATTTTGGGAGAAGAGCTGGGGAGGGTCAGAAGCTGGAGGTGGGCAGTGATGGGCAAAGTGTGTGGACCATCCAGCCATCATCTAACTGTGAGGTTGGAGGGTGGCTGTGATATGTTCATGGATTTGGAGCTGGGCAAATCCTCCGGGACCTGTGACAGAATCACAGAATTTTTAAAGCTGGAAAAACTCTCTAAGACCATTCAGTACAACCATCACTGACAAGGCCAGAACTAAACCATGTCCCCAAGTGCCACATCTACACATCTTTTAAATCCCTCCAGGGATGGTGACTTCACCACAGCCTTGGGCAGCCCATTCCAGGCCTGGACAACCCTTCCAGTGAAGAAATTTTCCCTGCTATCCAATCTAAATCTTCCCTTAACTCAGTCAGTCTGCTGGCTTCAGTTGGGTTGGGTTTATAGAGCAGGATAGCTTAGGGTGGGAGCTTCAAGGGGACCTGCCCACACCTTCCTTGGGTGTGTGGGTGCCTGTTGGGTGCCTCTGGTTGCAGATGGAGCCCATGGTGGCCAAATCTCTCCAGCCAATTGCTCCCTGTATTTCAGCATTTCCAAACCAAAGTGAGATGGATGGAGAAGCAGTGCCAATGCTTGCTCCTGTCTCCATCTGGCCAAACCTGCTGAGAGGGCTTGGAGGCCAGAAGGGGAAACTCACCAGGATCATCATCAAGGCATCTGAAATCCCAGGACATCATGAGCTACAGGAAACACAAGAGGGAAAACTTTGAGGGAGGCTTCAGACATTTGCTGTGCCTGGTGCCCCTGCTCGGAATGCAGCCAAGCGTCACCTGCCCCGGAGTCACGGCAAAGCCCTGCACGGCCAATTAAATACTGTGTGAAATGAAGGCCGGGGTGTTGTTCAGCCCTCGCTGTCCCTGTGGAAGGGGGGGATTGCTGTCGCTAGGAGAACTCTGCCCTTCCTGAGAGGGGGAGCCGGCTCTCGGCTGCTCCCAGCCGCTGCCGCTGTTCGGGATGGGCTTTTCATGCCCTGCCTCTGTCAGATGCAAAGCTGTTAAGGCAGGTGATTAAATGCGATGCCTCTCTATTGATCCTCCGCTGCTTCCCAGAGCCAGGGCTGACGTTATCCTCTTTGGATATTCATAGAGCTGCTGCTGAGAGCCGGCTCCGAGATCCTTCTGGACAAAGGTGTCAGCAGCCGTCTGCCGCCTTCTGCAGCGCTTTCGGCTGCCAGGCTCCTGCGCGGAGCTTCTGGGCACAGGGGGACGAGGGCTTGTGATCATCAGCTCGTGAACGACCATGGTGTGACCCCATACCGGCTGTGAAGGTCCGTGGCCAGGAGGAGGAGGAGGAGGAGGAGGAGATGTCCTGGTGCATCCACCCGTTCCTGCAGCTCAGGCTCCCTTAGGCTCCGCACTGCTGGGATACTGATGCCCTCTCTTCTCTGGATGCTGGGCTGTACCTCTGGGGATCATTTCTTCCTTCCCACTGGTTGTGAATACCATCTTTCCAACGGTTCATATAGTTTTTGTTTTTTCTCTCCTATTTGCCTAATTTTCAATGGAAGCATACCCCCATGAACTGATGCTGAGGGACCCCGAGTGACAACACCCTTTTATTTGGATGGGGAAGGCAAGAACAGAAGGGAAGGCCTAAGAGTAGGCAGGCTGTTCTCCAAATGCACCACGAAAAAAAAAACCAAACAAAAAAATTTGGTTATAAAGCATTTTTACTTGGTGTTTGGTCTGCAGCCAACAGCCTAATGCATCACTGAGTTTAGCTCCATCCATTCTGCGGTGCAGTTGCCCAAGAAATCAATGCCGTGACATACTTTCCTTTGCTAGAAAATACACTTTTGCTTGAGTGGGTGTGAAAACCGAGCTCTTGCCAAAACCTTGTGAGTGCTGGGGAAGGCTGTCCCGCTGAGCCCAGCTTCCAGAGGAGCCACAGGACAAAGGCTGCGCTCTCCGACTTCTGTTCCACCCGCAGGGGCCGCGGGGCTTTGCATACTGACCAGAGAGCAACTGAGCAAGGGAAATGTCTTCCAGTTCCTGTCTGAAAAGAACTTTTTTCTAGTGGCCAGGTGATTTGTAGTCTAGGCTGAGTTTCTGGCTTCCTTTATTCATAAAGCATACAAAAAGCCCCCACTGCATCACCTGGGCTGTGCTCTGATTTCTGCACAGACACAGCTTCATTGGGTGTGTTCGGTCTGGGCTGCTGCGGGCAGAGGCTGAGGTGATGGTGATGGGCTCCTCCCAACAAGGGTGATTTTTTTGGAAGCTTTTCTGCATGGTGAAGTGCCTCTGAATGATTGCCCATGGATTTTGAGAAATGGTGATTTCCTGCAGGGAGAACCCTCATGGATTTGGGTCTGGGGGTTGCTCTGCTGTTGTCAGCCCTCTGCCATCCCAGACCTTGGCTCGCAGGATCTCTGTTTCACTGCTGGCATCGTCCATCCCCCTGCCTCCCTCCTGCGAGGTCTCTGACTCAGAGCCTGTCTCCTTCTGACAAGTTTATTGGTTTTCCAGAGCCTTTCCAGTGCTACTGAGGGAGGAAGGCAGTGCTACTGCCTTTTATTTTGAGGGCAAAGCAAGGAATAGTTAATGCCTTCAGGAGCAGGTGAGCCGTGTGGCTGGGCTGGCTTGTGCAAGAGCACTGTCCCTACGTGTCCCACATCCCCGCTCCTGATGCAGCACGGACAGGCATAGGAATGCCCTGATGTCATTCCTGGAGGGTATTGGAAGGGCTTGCTTGTGTTTCCAGCTCTGCTGGGAAGAGGCTGAGTGGTTTTGTTCACATCAGAGCCCTTTGCTGCCTGCTGGGATGTGCCTGGAGTGGGGGCATGAGCAGGGTGTGCAGGGCCCAGGGTGAGTGGAATAGGAAAGCCCCAGGAAAGTCTTACAGGTGTCCTGGGCACAGGGTTCTGTCAACCCATCAGGAGGACACACAGGCTCCTGGATGATCATTTTCTGGATGGATTGACAGCTCCCAGCTCCAGAGCCCCCAGGAGAAGGAGAGGTGAGCTCCCTGGTGCCCTTCCACCTACACTGCTCTCAGTGGCACAACTTCCTGTGGCCTGGGAAAAGCACATGCTCCACCTTGAGATTCACTCTGCCACCTCTAAGAGGTCCTTGATCCTGCCCAGCTACCAGCTTGTTTTCCTCCTGCGGGTCTGGCCAGCTCCTGGGCAGAGCTGTTTGCTCTCCCCAGTCCTGGCACCCAGACCCTCTGAGGGCAGCACACCCGGGGGCCCCTCCTCTCACCTTGGAGGATGCCAAGGTCATTAATCCACTTTGTGGATTAAAAAACTGAAAACATTTGGAGCATGAGGAGCTGTGTCCCAAACCCCTGCTGTCCCAGGACCCAGCACCGTGCCTTTGAAGGCATTGTCAATTTGCAGCATCAGGCCAAAAACGGGGCTTTTTCAGGGGAAAAAAATTGTGCAGCTGGGAAAGGGCAAGAAAAAGGTGTTTACTCATTTACCACATTATAATAGGATTGTGATGGGCGAGAGTGAAGTGATGCCATGGGCAGAGTGCTTGTGAGTGAGTCCTGCATTTGTGGAAGGCGAGGCTGAGGACAGGACCCACATCTTTGGGACCAGAGATCACCTGTGTCTGCAGTGGGATGGAGTAGACAGCGGGGCTCTGGGGAGGAGGGAAACCAAATAAAACCCCAGAAGAAAGGAAAGCCAGTAGCAAAACCCCCAGAATGATCTCTTTCTTCTGTGCCCAGAGCCCCTGAACCAAATCTTTAATCGTTCTGGGGAGGATGTGCCTGCACGGAGGCAGGAGGGCAGTGGCTTTCCAGCTTGAGATTGGGGTTTGCACAGTGATTGAGATCTCAGCTGGGACAGAAATCCACTCAGCAGAGAGCAGGGGAAAGGACAGGAAGAGGCACTTAGGAGCTGCTGTGTGACACCTGTGAGCTCTTTGTGATCTCTGTGTGAGCTCTGTGTCCTGATGGATGCCATGTGTGGAGACAGCAGCTCTCAATTTGAGCTGAGTATTTTCCACATATCCAAAGGTTCGGGGGAGTCGATTTCCATTACCTGCTCACTGCAGATCACTCCTCTCCAGGGGCTGGGAAGATGCTCTCTGAAATTTAACTTCAGCAAAGGAGTCACTCAGATGTGCTCTGAGTAATTTCCGCTCCTGGAGCCCCACAGGGTTTTTGGAGGATGCTTATCCCTTTCAGGGGAAGAAGTTGCTCCCAGTGCAATAGAACTGGTGTGAGGCTGGGCTCAGCCCCTTGCCTGGAGCAGTGAAGTCCAAGGGAGATGCTCTTGAAGCCAGCACACTGTGCCCAAAGGATCCCAGCTCCTTTCTCCTGCAGGGTGGCAGGGACAGAAGTCGAGGGAGAGATGACCCCAAACCTCTGCCCTGAAGTTACAACAACTGAACAAGAGCAGGGCTTGCCCTGTGTGAGACACTTTAGGAAAGCAACCGGGGTGCAGCGTTCGGGGAACAGTTTGGGGAGCAGCTTTGAAGCTTAGCACAGGCATTCCCCATCCAGCAGAGCTGCTGTAGGTTTCCTGAGCTCTGCTCTAAGTGCAGAGTCAAGCAGTTTGTGCTCAGCCCTCTGCTCACAGGTAGCCAGCTGTGAGTGCAGAACCTGGGTCACCTCTGCTTCCCTCTGATCAGTCCAGGTGGCCGTGACCTGGAGAAGGTGAAGCTCTTGTCCTCCCCTGAGACATGCTGGAACTGCAGATGGAGTATCCCAAATGCCTTTACAGAAGCTGAGCTAGTACAAAATAGAGTTTTTACTTTACCCTTCACATGCCTCCCCTCGCCCTTGTCCCTCTGGTCCCATCCTGTCCCAACCCTGGTCCTGCTCCATTGCTCCCTCCCTCCTGCCCTGCAGGGGAAGCTGTGACCCGCTCCTGGTGTGAAGGAGATAACGCTGGAAGAAATGCTCTGCCAGAGCAGTGAATTCAGCTCATTACAGAGTGTTCCCACAAATTTCTGCTGCCCTCTTATCAGCCCATCAGCTTAACCAGATCACCCTTCAGCTCCCACCAGACACCTCTGTGCCTCCGCAGTCCGAGCCTTGGGAGCTGCAGCCTGACTCACACTGTGTGGGAGAAAGTAATTGTTCCATCCACAGCAAATTGGACCCGTAATAACCTCTCTCTCCATAACAGCAATGATGCTCCTTCAAAAATATATTTTAATTGATTTTGGATAATGAATTCGGCTTAGCAGGGAGCGGGCAGTGGAGGGATGAGGAATGAGTGGATGTGGAAGAGCAAGTGGAAAGGAGAAGTGGCTGTTATGTCCCGTGGAGAAGGTGCAGGAGGCTTGGTGCTGCAGGCGGGGCACGGGCAGGGCATGGGCAGGGTGCAGGCAGGGGGTGAGCAGCCAGTCTCTGGGACATGAGCAGAGGGTGAGCAGCACCACTGGACTCATCATCAGTCTCACCCGGGGCTGTTTCTTGGCGCTGTGCAAGAGCTGTGTCCACACAGAGCCCTGGTGAGCATTGCAGGTGCAGGAATTTCCTTCCTCCTCCTCCTCCCTCTGCCAGCCACTTCAGAGGCTTCCCCAGGGTTCTCTGCCCACACCCTGGGGTGCTGAGGAGCTGTTTCACATCTCTGAGAAAGAACAGTTGCCCCTTCCTCAGAAGTTCTGCTGTGAGCCAGCAAGGAGCATCTGATGGAAGGCGAGCTGGATCCAGAACTCCAGTGCCCTCCTCTGTGAGTCTTTGTTCATCCTCACAGCTCACAGCAGAGATGTTCAGGGGGTTAATGTGAGATTGCCATGCACCACTGCAGCAGTTTCAAGTCCTCTGCTTGGAGATGCCTCTGTTCCTGTCTCTTGCTGGGAAGAAAATACAACAATGCTCTCTAGAGGCAGAAGAAGTCAAGGAGAGCTTTGCTTTCCCTGGCTCTTTCATCATGACCTCACTGCTCTTCCCAGCTGTTTGTTTCCCACAGAAGCAGCCGTTTCTGGGCATTTTGGCCTCCTGAGATGCAGCTTGGGTAGTTTGCTTCCCCCTCCCTCTGCACAGGACAATCTGATGCAATTATTGTGGCTGATCTGAGGAGGGCTGGGAGGAGTGGGGAGTGTTTTGGGTCAGGATGGGGAGCATTTTGGGGCAGGATGAAGCTCTGGGAAGAGTTTGCTGTGCAGGGTGATGGAGGAAGGGGAAAGGGCTGGGGAAATGTGCTGCAGCATGGTCGAGCATCGCTCTGGGGCAGGGAAATGGGGCTCGTGGTGGGATGATGGAAGGGAAAGGTCTTCCAGGGACTAATGAAGCCCAGGTCTCAGATGAGGTCAGGTGCAGCTTTGGGGCTGCACAAGCCCAAACAGGTGCCAGCTGCCCCTTAATAAAGGCCACATCGGACACAGCAGCTGGCTTGGGAGGGTGTGGGTCTCTTCTAGGCAGAGCAGGCAGCAGCTTTGGCATTGGCTTTTCTAGGACTTATTTTGGTGTGGAGAAGAAACTGGAGCCCTGATCACTGAAGGAATTTTTTGGGTGAGTCTGGGCCTAAGCTCAGGAGATGCTGGAGGACCTCCTGGGATGCTTTGATGGAGGTTTTAGTGGGCAGCTCAGGAGGAGCTGGTCCAGGTGCAGCTCCTGAGGCTGGGGCCAGTGGTTGGGCTGTGCTGAACTGCAGAGATTCCTGTGGGAGCCTGAGTCTGCAAGAACTGGCAAAAATGGGAGTGCCAGCACCTGAACTAGCTGTGACAAATCCTATTCTCTGCTTTCTGGAGAGCTCAGCTGAGACCTGCACCCAGCTGCACTGGTTATTGTATGTATCAAATGCTGGGGTCCTCCCCTTGTGATCCTTTAAGGGGGATGGGGTTAAAAGGTGATGCTCTGCCCTTTGCAGGGTTGTCACAGGTAGTAGGGCCAAGATGGGAATCCAGCTGAGATTTTTTTCTTCATGTGGGCAGTTGACGAGGTAGAACTCAGCCAAGTAGAACTCAGAGTGTGGAGTGGTGCTCAGTGGGGTCCCTTTGCCTGTGCTGAGCCACAGAATCCCAGAATGGTTTGGGTTGGACAGGACATTAAAGCTCACCTTGTTCCACCCCCTGCCATGAACAGAGACACCTTCCACCTGATCAGGTTGCTCCAAGCTCCATCCAACCTGGCTTTGGACCCTTCCAGGGATGGGGCAGCCACAGCCTCTCTGGGCACCCTGTGCCAGGGCCTCTCCCCCCTCACAGGGAAGAATTTCTCCCTAATATCCAGTTTAATTGTGCCCTTTGTCAGGTTTGATGCTGTTCCCCCTTGTCAGCTGGGCTCGCTGTGCTCTCAAGAAGTGGGGATTGTACCTTACCTTATACCTGGCTCTGGTGGGATGCAAAGCCCAGACCACCCCTGGTCATCAAAAGAAAACAGAATAATTAATTTTACTATACTGGCCAGTTTCCAGTCCACTCAATTACATTCTGCTGATCCACCCTGCAAACCCATATGTTGTTGTTTATTTTATTAGCTCATATTGCAAATCTTTCAGTAAGAGCTGCCCTATGAATAGCCTCGCCTGCTGAATTAATCGTGCTGCTGAAAGTTTCAGGTTAATGTATAAAATGTACTTGCAGGCCCTGGATAAAGGCAACAAAGGAAATTATATTACTGAGCTGGAACTGGGCAAATCTTGTGTCCCCAAGTGACTGGGAGGATACATAAACAATTAACTGGACAAATCACCACCCTCACAGGAAAGAATTTCTTCCCAATATCCCATCTAGCCCTGCCCTCTGTCAGTGGGAAGCCATTCCCTTTGTCCTGTCATCCCATGCCCTTGTCCCAAGTCCCTCTCCAGCTCTCTTGGAGCCCCTTTAGGCACTGGAAGGTGCTCCAAGGTCGGGCAGTTCTGGATAGTGCTGGGTTGGGCTTCATCAGCTAAAATACCTGTACCTGCCCTCCCAGGCAGCTGGCCTGGGGGCACTTGTGTGCTTCTTTATATTCCTGGTAACTTTCCTCTTGGAAAGCAAGTCCCATATTGCATGCCTGCCTTTATTCAGGATGCTGGATGCATCTGGCCACATCTTTTAGCTTTTATTGTGTGCAGTCTGCAAGCCAAGGTGGGTTGTGTGGGGCTTTGTGCTTCCTCTGCTGTGCTGTGATCTACCAAGAGTGATAAATCAGCGCTGGGGGTTACATGTGCAGGCTGCAGATATACATGGAAGGGCAGTTTGTGTTAAATTGCACCAGATTAAAGCATTTCTGTTTGGGAACCCTTGCTCTGGTTTAATTTCATGGAGTTCTGTGCTCTGAGAGACTCGGTTGCTATGGGGAGCTCACTGCCTCTGGAGCTGGTGGAATCACTTTGGTTATTTCCTCCAACCTCCAGCGAGGTGTAAAGTATTCCCCATAGTTCTGCAAACCCCCCACTTCTGCCTGAGCTCCTGCAAATGCTTCATCTTAGCTTCAAGATTGAGTGATGCATGATAGCAAACCCCTGAAAGACCTTGTTAAGACCGGAAGTTACCCTGGCAATTAAAACCTGTCTTGTTTCTAGCTCCTATTTTATTTCACTTCAGTTTCCAGTGCCAGGGGCTTGTTATGGCTTTCCCTGCTGCATTAAAAGATATTTGTTATTGGGCAGCACCAGGCAGGGCTGTCCCAGAGAGACTGAAAGGAGGTGGCTGGATGGTCTGGGCGAGTAACTGGGATTCACAGCTGCTTTGGGAAGGGGGCAGGTAGGAATGGATGACAAGGGAGCGTGTGAAACAACAAGGGCCTGAGGCAGGAGCTTTTTTCTTATTTCACAGACCTCAGTTCATCAAGTTGTTGATGCTGGACATTGCAAATGCCCTGGATTTGTGCAAAGGCTCAGCCAGCTCTTGCTCTCTTAAGACTGCTTTGCTTTTCCACCTGCATTTTTCCCACCTCCTTAGTGTTGTTACATGGATGGATAAGCAGTGCCTTTATTTATCCCTGGTCTTTGGTTACTGTGAGGAATTGAGGCTGCTGCTGTCTGTTACAGCCCAGTGTGGTCTTTTTGGGCTTTGGTCCTTTGCCAGCCCCTCGTTTGCTTCCCAAGGGCAGAGGAGCATGGCTGGGATGCTGGGGAGCCTCAGGGATGGGGAATTGCTGAGATCAGAGGTGATGCTCTGCTTTCTCCACCAGCTGGTTATGAGGAGCACAGATTCACCTCCAGGGAGGTGCCTGAGGTGTGGGGAGGGAATGGTGCTAAAATTGTGGGGAAATTTGAACCCACGTGGGACCCTCGTTAAATGTTTTCACTCCCTGCTCTCTCACCCCTCCTGTCCCTGATTGTGCTTGCAGGACACAGGCTCTGGCCTCAGCAGTGCTGCAGACCCCTCCTGCCACTCAAGGGTGACCTGTGTTTGCTGCCAACTCATACTTTGGTGTTAACTCTTAATTAACCCAAACTCTCCTGGAGATGTGCAGGAATTTGTGGTGCTGTTGAGGGGAATTTGCATTTGGGTGGTGAGAAAATTGTGTAGCCAGAGGGAAGCTGGTGTTTTCCATCAGGCAGTGAGTGCCATCCATTACTCGCTGCTCTAACTTGATTTGAGGCACTGTGCTGTCAACTCTTTAAATCTGATTAGCACAAGTGTTTCTTCTTCTCCTCAGTGAGTTGCTGTGGTCTTAATGTGATGCCCACTAATGACAGGGGAAAAAGCTAAACCAACTTATTTTCCCATCGAATAAATGGCAACTTGCATTGCTCTTAAAAACAGTGAATGGAAGAGGAAACCTCCATTGTGGAGGCTGCTTGATGGAGTCAATTAATTCTGACTGCTAGGAGTAGGATAAATTGGGAAAAGGGAGTTGGACATTCACTCACACTGCCCTGAGAGGAGGTGATGATCCGCTCTGGCTGCTCTTAGTCCTGGCCAGGGAAACTTGGCACTCAGAGGATGTGTGTTTTGGGACAAGCCAACTCTGGGAGTCACCAGTGACCCATTAACCTCCCAGATTTCTTGCTGGCACCATCCACCTCTGCAGCCCGACTTGCAGGGGGAAGATGTATCCCTGGGGATGTGTTGTGTTATTTCCCAGGTACGGTGCTGGTTCCTCTCCCTGTTTGTCATGGCAGAGCCAGAGCCAAGACCACGGGGCTCAGGGCCTCTCACTGCTGAGCAAGGCTTTATCTGGAGACCCACGAAAGTTCCTATGACCCCTGGGGTGGTTCCAGAGTGTGTCTGTGCAGCAAAAGGTGACGCCAGCCCTGATCCTCCCTCTGGCTGCAGCGTCATAAGCTCTGTCTCTGCAAACAGGGGTGGGAAATGCAACTGAGATCTCTCTGCCAGGAGCACTGCTCCTGCTTTGTATGCAGAGTGCAGGTGCCTAGACAAGGGCAAACATGGCAGAAGCTTTGAGGAGATGCAAAAAAACGCACTTCGCTTTTTTTTTTTCAAGTGCCTGTCCTTTTGGTCCAGAAAAAGTAGGCTGAAACAGGTTTTTTCTTTTTTGATCTTATTTTTCATTCTTGCTGTGTATGTTTTGCTCCAGGATTTACTACACAGAACCCTTCATGCTGTTTCCACAGGCTCATTTAATATCTGGGGTCTGTGGCAGTTCTTCCCTGGCCTATGTGTTTTGCTGGTTTTTTTTCTCCACACTGCAACTTGCTGTTAAATATCACTGTGTGCCCTTGAGTGCTTTTGTGCAAGGATCCCACTGATGTGTTCGCTATGATAATCATAACCCTGTGCTAATCACTTCCATCACAGATAACTGTGCTTGGCTCTGAAGCATTTCTCCTTCTCTTTATTCCTTTCTGTCTTCCCCAGTTCCTCCTCCCTCCTGGGCAGCATCCCTGTTCTGTGTTCTGATCATGAATGCCACTGAAGAATTGCTCCTTGCTGGAATATCCCAAGTAAATTGTTTGTAAAGCAGCACTGTGCATTACACATCCCATAGTGATCCCTGCTTAAAATCTGTGATGTGTTGAGGTTTGTGCTGAGGGACCTCTGCAGACTCTGGGATGGCATTTTCTGTAATTCATGTCCCACAGAAGGAGGTGATTTAATTCTGCTGAAGTCATATTGGTTTTCTACAAATCTCCCAAAGTTCATGAGGCCAATTAATCCAAGGAGATGAGACTTTAATGGCACTGATGTATCATCCTGTGTTGAGCTCATCCCCACGTGCGAGGCAGGGTGATGCAGGGGATGATGATGATGATGAAGGCTTTGAGCAGACCCTTGGAGCCCTGCTCTCAGGCAAGGTGAGATGCTTTGCTCCGTATGGACACAGAGCAAGGCTAGGACTGTTCCCATCTGAGGGAATTTGCAGTCCTAAAGTATGACACAATCCAGGACAGATTTGCTGTAGGACCTGACTCAAAAATCCTCCCATTATAAGTAAATGTAAAAGGCTTCTGAAGAGCAAAGCCTCCACAAGTGGAGTAACATCATGTTATGTTCCTCTGCTCCCATCTGCTCTAGAGCATTTTTCCCTCTGTATTTTCCAGCTTGGATGATGCCAGCTGGGTGGGGATCCAGGGCTGCTGTCAGCTGGGTGCTGCTGTAGTTTCCTTCATGGAAGAGGCTGAAGATTAGAGATGTGTAACCTTTACATCCAAACCCTCCCTGGGGGTCCTTCCTACTCAAATCCTCCTGTTTGCCCTGTTTCTATAAGCTGGTTTCTGTGAGCTGCAACTTAATCAGGATGTTAATTTTAACCTTTTCTTGAAGGATTATGTTCCACCATGCTTAACTCCCAGAAATGCTGACACCCCGTGGGCATTCCCTGGAACCAAATGTTTTTCTCCCTT
This sequence comes from Falcunculus frontatus, assembly GCA_013398115.1. Lineage (NCBI taxonomy): Eukaryota > Metazoa > Chordata > Aves > Passeriformes > Falcunculus > Falcunculus frontatus. The sequence goes on along the minus strand of VZRV01001561.1, from coordinate 320,432 downwards.
CAAACTTTCCCCTGTCTTTGCCTTATTACTTCTTTCTAATGGCGCCAACACAAATCCTGGGTCTTACTGAATAACTTTGCTATGTACTGGAATTAATAATTAATAATAGGCATCTGTCAGCTGCAAACTGCATTATTCAAAGAGGGATGATGTGGGTGGGCAGCTGCTCTCGCTGGTGGAACATCTCTCCCGTAGCATCATGTCACAGCATTAGGGGAAGGCTGGGTGATGTGCTGGGTATCGGTGGGTGTGTGGGAAGGATGCAGGTAGTGATTCAGCCCTGTGAAAACACGCCTTGCCTGCTGCCAGTACCCATTTCTGGGGAGAAGGGTAGGAGGGATGGGTGTGAATCTCCCAGGGCTTTGTCAGGACACCGGGAAGTCACTGGGACAGAAGGGAAGAGCTGCCAAGGCAGAACCTGCTCTGCTTTCCAGGCTCTGCTGCTGTGACTCAGGGGGTTGGATCACAGGTTTGCTTAAGTGACAGCTTTTGTTCTCCTAATTTAGGTGGCTTTATTTTCCCAGAGGGTTTTTCTGGGGTTTCGCCTCCTGCTGTTTCCCTGGGGGGGTTTTTCAGTGATGCCTCGGCAGTGTCCTGCAGTGCTGGAGCAGCCTGGGGTGACCCACAGACAGGGAAGAGCACGAGGTTTTCCCAGTGTTCAGTATGGTGAGGACAGGACCCCCAGAAAAGAGGATGCTCAAGTGTTTGCTTCAAGAAATACCTGGGAAAGAGATGCTGATGGATGGCAGCATTTTGGAATTATTTTTCCCTCTCAGGGGCTTTTTATAAAGTAAGAGCAGGATAAGCATCATCTCCTGCTGCCAAGGGTGCCTTCTCTTTAGCAAGGAGCACTGCCACTGCCATGGGGTGACATTTCAGCATGGCAACAGCAGGGTTCAAAATAGTAATGAGGATACAACTGTTGTTTGCACAGATGAATGTAGAAAGTGATGTGAAATGGCAAGAAACCCATTTGTCAGGAAACACAGGTTTCTTAGCACCCACTTAAGCCCTCTGACACATGACATTTCTTCCTCTGAGCTTCAAAGGAAGTGAAGGCTGTGAAAAGCAGGTTGTCTACCACGGGAAGAAGAAATGTGTCTCTAGATTAGAGCTGTCAGTCCACATTTGCTTTTTGCTGTGGAAATGAGTTTGCCTGGGGGCTGTGGGAACTTCCCTCTTTGTCCCTGCCTGTCCTCGATGGGCAGGAGGATGCTGAGGATGGGCATGGATGGAAGGCCTAAATTTTACCATTTTCCTCACCACCATTGCGGTGAGTAAACACCATCTGCCTGCCAGTTTTTCTGGTGGAAATTGTTCAGGAAAAATGCTGTAAGAAAAAAAAAAAAGCAGTTGCACAGAAGTGAAGATTTCAAATGGGTGCTTTCTACTTTTTTCATCAGCTGTTGCTGTCTTGTGAAGTACCAGTTACTAATTAGCCCTTGTATCTCATTAAAATCATAGTGGCGTTTTTTACCTACTGAAATTTTGCAAATAGCCTTTATTCTGGTCTTTAATGCTCAGTGATTGAAGTATTTATTGGATGCCACTTATGCAGCTCTGTGCCTGCATTCATTTTCTTCTTAAGACATTTACTAAACCACTGCTTAGAATTACTCCAGCCCATCTGGCATATTAAGTGTTTGTGCAGAGTGTACCCGACTTTCCCATCCACTTCCTCAATTAATATTAAACATTCAGGGGAATTGAATTTTTTTTTCTCCCTCCTTGCCATCTGATCTTCGTGGCTGTAATGGCATATTTGGGTGGAAATGTGGCTCTAGCAGTGGAGTGTGAGCTCTGAGGTCAGGAGGTGGGTGTTGGAGGTGAGGTCAAGGTGTCCTGTTCTGCACGGCAACAGAGATTGCAGCAGGCAGATGGCTCTGGTGATGGGTATCCTCAAAGCCGAGGATATCAAAGTCAAAAGACATTATTCCACCCGATTCTGGCATAGCAGGGAAGGGGCTCCTGGAGGCAGGGATTTAATTCCACCCCGCCAGCCGTGTCGGCTCTGAAAGCTGCCCTGCATCCCCAGGGAGCAGCGAGGATGGGAAGCATTAGGAATGAGCTGCCCTGGCAGAGCTCTGTGGGGAAGCACTTGTAGCAAACCTGTCTGCATTAGGCATGACAGAGACATGGTTTTACTGCTGTAGCCAACCTCGCAGACAAAAAGGAGAGCAGAACACGTCACTTGCCTGGTGATTATCCAAAGCTGGCTAAACCCCGTGCCAGCAACAAAATCAGGGCTAAGAAAGGATTGAAGTGGCAGTAAAATATTCACAGTGGGGTCGAGGGTAGAAGGCATTTATTCGCTCTGAAGAGGATTTCTTGTGATAAAGAGGGGTCTGGCTTTATAGCTCTTCCCATTAGATGGGAAAAAGTGCTGCTTGGACTATCCCAGCCTTAAACCTGTCCAACTGGAGACAGTAAGAGATACTGAAGAGGAGGCTTTCCAGAATTCTTACTCTGGGATGTTGTACAGTCTTTATTAGCAGCATTGTGGCTGGCTTGGAATGTTGATAAGGAAATCTTGCCGTGTCTGTTTTCCGTTATCTATTTTTTTCTTTCCATCCTTTCCAGAGGAAGAGAAGAAGTAAGAATTTATGGAAGGTGAGAGGACATGGAATGTTTTCCCTGGGAGGTGGCTGTGATCCTGTGTGTGTGCTGCTGTGCAAGACACCAGGACCTGGTGAAGAAGTGGCTCTTCCCTGAGCCAGCAGCCACCAGGGTGACCCGAGGTCCCTGAGCAGGCACTGGGAGCCCTTAACTCCTGCCATCCACTTCCATGGCAGGTGCTTTCCTTACCCCCTAACAAAGGGGACTCTGCTACTTCTGGAGGTCATTGGGAGCTTGGTTTTGTCCCTCAGCCAGCTGGACTGAGGGAATCTGAGGTGAGACGGAGCATTACAGACTCATGGGTAGGTGCAGGCACACACTTATCAGCATAAACTCAGTGTATGTAATTTATGTTGATCCAAACAAGGCTGAAGATATGCAGATCAGCTGTCTCATGCCTCATTAACATGCTCCAAACCTGCCTGTGCTGCTCTCAGCGGCAGCAGCAGCACTGCCCCTGGGTCCCATGGGGGATGTGTGGTGCTGTGATCCTGGTGGGAAATGAGGCTCCAGGGCTTATTTTGGGGTGAAGCTTAGATTCTGGCCAGGATTTTGCTTTGCAATGGAGCTGTGGTGGGTGTGAAGTCAGCAATGGTGTAACTGTGTGTGGAATTCCAGCCCCAAAAAGACCTTCTCGTGTCTCCAGCCGTGCCCTGAGATGGATCTCCTTGCGGGGGCAGAGCTGACCCATTTAGTGCTGTGCTCCTCTGTGTTTGCTTCCTACGTTTTCTTCGTCACGGCATTTTGTTTCCTGAAAATAATATGGAAAAGGAGGGAAATACCCCTTCAAGCTCTCTGCTCTCCATGTGGAATCTCTGTGTTTTGGTCTCTCTTTGGGGATCTGCAGTTCCCTTCCCACCGCTTCCCCTTCCAAGCCCCCGGGGACCCAACATCCCAGTTTTTGGAGACCCTGAGCAGCATTGCCTGGTGCAAACCCCATTCATGATGCCCAACCCAGCCCCAATTTGCTGATATTCCTTAACAAAGCAGTGAAGAACTTTGGTGCAACTGCAGACTCCTATGGAAATCCTGCTTTTTGTTCCCAAAATAGCAGAAGACAGTGTTTAGCAATAATAATTCCTCTGCAATGGGAGTGACTGACAACAGCATCTCCTGCTGAGAGGGACAAACTCAGTGTTTCAGACAAAAGGAGACATTTCCTTTCCTTCCAGAGCTGCAGCCTGTGTTTTGCAAGTTAAATTGCTGCGATTTGGTTGGAATCCACCTGGTGACGAGCTGGTTATTTAGTGACACGCTGCTCCGAACTGCACACCCCTACTTCTGGTATTTCTAAATTACTTGCCTATTAGAAATTAATCCTAAAGAAGGGCAAACACTCAGCATGCTGACAGCCTGAGGGTTCACTGCCACCCCTTCAGTAATTATGAATTTGGCAGGTTTGTGGGAAGGGGAGTGCAGGAAAGCCTCGAGTGAGGTGTTGCCCTCCCTGATGCTGTGAGGGCCCAGGGGAGCGTGCACAGGGAAAAATACCACTCTTCTGATCATCTGGACGCGGGGATTTCTGCAGTGTGGGAGGCAGGTGGGCACAGAGGTGGTGCAGAGCCCTCCTCCATCTGTGCTGGATGGGAGCCGGGGGGGTCTCTTCCCAGATTTTGCTGACAATGTGTCTCCCAAAACTTGCCAAGGCAACAGAAGGGAAAATTAATCACAGGGAAGGCTGCTTGGAGCTGTGCTGGAAAACAGGCAGAAGTGACTTGCTGTGTTGGTTTCATTGGTACAACGTTCTAAATTGAATTTTAACCACTTCCGTTACTTTTCTCACTCTAGAGGGTAGATTTACCCTGAGGCAGGGATCACAGCCTGTCCCGTGTCCCCACCTCTACCGAGCAGGATCCTTCCTGGAAGCTGCTGGAAGTTTCTAACTCCCATCTTCTGCCCTCCTTGGCTGCCGGTTTCTTTGTGACCTCCTGTGGGAATCACCTCTGTGAGCTGCTGTGGGGATTTGCAAAGGGACGTTTGTCTTTGTTCTCTGCTCATGTCCCTTTGCTTCCAGGCACTTCTGTGTCCCCCTGGGTCACCCCAGGTGCCCTCCTGGCCAGGGAAGTGCCTGAAGCAGAGGGAAAAATCCCTGCTGATGGGTAGCAATGAACATGTCCTCATCCACACTTTTCCACTGCGTAAGACACGGCAGCCCAAATTGCTGGCAGATTTTTGGGTCTAAAGGAAGTTATCTCCTTTACTGTTCCCATCTGGAAAATTGCATATGGTGATATTTCCAGCTTGCAGCTCCCTGCACCCTGTGGTGACTCTCATGCAGGCTGGGTGCAGCCAGATCTGCTCCTGACATACTTTGTCACCTCCTCAAGCTGCTCCTCACAGGCTCAGCAGTTTAAATGTGCCTCTCAGTGAAAAATGCCAGGAGGGAGTTGTTTTTCCTCTTTTCTAATCAAAGTTGAGGGGTTTTCACCCAAACATGTGCCTGTCATCTGGAGTTACGAGAAGCTACAGAATGACTCAGTGCTCAGCAGATGCTGGGGAGTGCTTGGTGCAGTGATCCACCTTGCTGGAACTGCTGAAACCTTAGGATATCAACTGAAAACAGGCCAAGAAAAATATGTTTCTGTTATTTAACTTATTTATTTGCACTGGAATGTCACCCCTGTTTTTATTTCATCACTTTCTGACTTAGTGCTCTGGAGTTTGGCTGGTCAGTGCCATCAATGGACTAACAGCTTGAGGCTGAAAATCTGCTCAGGTCAGTGCAATGAAAAACCTGATCTGGACAGGCCCAATGCCTTGATTTCAGCAGGAATAGCACCAGGAGAGACCTGCAAGAGAAAGGAACATGCTGGAGAGGGGCTGCGGGCAGTGAAGCAAACCAGAAGGTTGGATGATCCGAGGCATGGGATGTGCTGGGCTTTCCACACTGACCCATGTTAGCCACTGCTATTAAAATGAGATTTAGCATTTTTCTCACCTCGTGTAGCTTTATTTGGGATGCACAAACCAAATCTGGACCTGTTTCCAGCTGTCTCAAGAGAACCTGCCTTTGAGAAAACCCAGTTTGGAGCAAGATGTGGACATGACAGCTGCCTGTCTTTGGGTTTTAGACAGCTGCTCATCAACTTAATGGCAATAAATGAACTCCCAGGTGGTCTTAATGGTGTCTTTGGGATGTTCGTGAGCTTAGGAGCTGCTTGGGTAGCCATGTTTCTCTCTATTTTTGGTGATCAGACTTTTAAAATAGCCTGTTTGCCCTGCAGCTCTGAGGCTGGGTGTGTCGGGAGTGCTGCATGGTCCCTGAGCTTTGCTGTGCAGGTGGCTCAGCCATAAAGGGAGGAAAAATATATACAGAGTCATAGAATAGAACCATTAAAGACCTCCAAGAACATCAACCTGTGGCTGAATAGCACCACTAAACCATGTCTAAGCAGTAAGTGCACCAGTCATAGATGTTGATAAAAACCTCCACATCAGCCCTGCTCTGGTTTAAACACACAGGAATTCCCTGCAGCCCCATCCCACTGGCCTGGAGCTCCATCCTATGGCATCACACCTTCAGTGATATGGGCTGGTTACACCTGCAGGAGCAGGAAGAGCCTTGTACGGGACAGAAAGCCCCAGCTTGGTGAGGTGTTGGAGGAAGCATCTCCCCATGGGACGTGGGGCTGGAGTCTCCTGCTGTTCCTGTGGCTCTTGGCAATGCCTGCTGGGAGGAGCAGACAGCAGCTGGAGCGCTGAGCACAAACACAGCCAGGGTGGGTTGACTCACGCCTGGTGGTGTTACTTGCCATGTGTTATAATCACCGAGAAATGCTTTGCCTGTGGTATCATTTTCTTTAAATATATCATTAGGGAAAATGACAGCCCAAATTGTGGGAGGATGTTAATGGCTCTGGAGTGGCAGACGGATTGCAGAAAATAGTTCCCTGCAAACGCGTGGCAGGTGGGAGCTGGGAGAGGAGGAAGGGAGATGGGATGGGCACTGTGAGGAGGTGCTGGGGTGGGACAGCCCTGTTCCCTCCAGCATTTGGAAAACTCTCTGTGCCTCTGCTGCTTTTCCTTGGGAGACTTCAGAGGGAGTGGGGTGAGGGTTGGGCAGTGCAGGATCAGTGGAAAGAACAAAGGTTTGTTTTAGCACTGTGCAATGGAGAAGTGCCTTGGCAAAGTGCAGCCAGGATGGAGCTGGCACCTCTGTCCTGCTGCCCCTGGCTGGGTGCTTGGCATGGGGTTTGTGGTCCTCCTCCTCTGCTACCTCTTATGAGAGGTCTGGGTCTCCTCTTCCTGCTCTGTCAGAAAGTCCTTGTGGTCCCCAGGGCTGCTGAGATGAAGCTCCTGGTGTACACCCCTTGCATGAGCTCTGCTGCCTCCTTTTTTTTTACTGTGTGGAGAATAGCAAGGAACAAAATGAGGTTTGAACTTTGCAGCTCTCAAAGTTTGTTGTTTTAAATCACCCTTATGTCCTCAAAATTTTGTATTTCTGCTGAATCTCTGTAAGAGACAATAAAAAAGAACGACATTTAATTTCCATTCAGCAGCCTGCAGCTCCCAGGGATGCTGCACAAACACTGTGTATCCTGGTGGATAAAGGTCTTCTGCCTTGTTCTTCAAAGATTTTGTGCTTAAATCTTCTTGCACTGGAATTTTTACTGAAATTATTCCTCTCTGAGAGCACTTAGCAGTGAGAGTTGCTCTCACATTGAGACATTAATTGCCTCGATGCACCGGCTGCTCAGAGCAAATGTTGAGGGCTGTGGGGAGCCCAGCAGTGGCCTTTGCATCAGAGGAGTAGTGTGGAGATGGAGGGAGGCTCTTCTGAAGGAAGAACCCTGTGGAAATGGTGGTGCTTCAGCTAAACCTGCAGTCCTGAGCCTGCCCGGAGGTGAGGACAGCAGGATCCGTGTTATTGGGAGTGTCAAAGCCATTCCTGCTGGTGGCACAGCCACCTCACACCCTTGTACAGAGTCTCTCCCCAGGTAGGAACACCTCTAGGTACTGGAAGGTGCTCTAAGGTCTTCCCAGAGTGTTTTTTCTCCGGGATTCCCAAGGGTTCCCCTCAAGGAGGTGGGAATGACTGCCCTGTCCCTGGCTTCTCAGGGGGACATGGTGGGGTCTGGTGGAGGGACCAAGAGAGAACGGGGTGCTGAGTGAGGAGATGGAGGTGGCAGGGAGATGGTGACTGTGTGTGGCACAACGTGTGGCACATCCTGGCCTCTTCCAATCGTCCCTTTATCCATTTAAGTGGAAAACTGCTTTTTGCTCTTCAATCTCCAAGTGGAATGGGCAGAATATTTCATTGCTGCAGCGTAGGCTGAGAGTGGATGAGAATGGGAGGGAGAGCAATGCACCTACCCAGGAGGTATTTAAGGGGTTTAGTTTTAGTTTGTCCAATTATTTCTTTGCATATTTACATTTCTGAGACTGTCACATTGCTCCTGGCACCGCTCTGGGGTGAAGTGTGGATTTATGGCTCTGCTGAGGGGGATGTGGCCGTGCTTTCCTCCAATGTGTCTGGTCCTGGGGTAAGAATATTTATAACCCACAAACAGCCTGAATCACGTCCTTGCTTTTGATGGTGTTTCAGGGGTTTCCAGCTCTCCAGGGAAGAGGGGGACCCACTGTGCCACCTCCAGCATGGCAGATGGAGTGAAAAGGGATTTATTTACTATGAACAAGCTGGAAACACCCCCAAATGCTCCCCTCTGCCAGCAGTGGCAGTTGGGAATGGAAAACACTTAAAAATGATGGAATTGGTTGACTGTCATTAATGTTTTATCTCCTCCATGACTGCTGTGTGGAAATGTTGTTTTGGGCTAGCAGTGCTTCCAGGCAGGGAGCTTCCAAAGGGATAAATCAATGGGATAAATCAGATCCTGTTTGTGATGTGGGGCCCTGAGGAGATGTTGTGGCTGTTTTCTTAGCTTTCAGTTGTTTCTTCTTCAAATTGAAAGAAGAATTAATTAATGAAATTTACTTTAAAAAGGATTTTCTTCTAAAGCCAGTAAGAATTTAAGTGAAATGGCATTGAATTGTCCTGGCTGATATGGGAGGGATGGATTCATCACAAGAAAAGTGTTTTCCTCACAAGGGCTGATAAACAGCCTGTAATGTGAATATTTTCACACATTCAAGTGAGGTCTGACCCTCTGAGAGGTTTTTCTTAACACGGATCTGTGAAGAAAATAACATTTCTGTAAAGCTACAAAAATAAATAACCACCCAACGTGAATCTCAAGTTCCTATTCAGACAGAAAGAAAGGGTATTTCTCGAAGAGAATTTGAAACACCTGCAATGTTAAGGAAAAAAGGGTCAGTTGTGTGGAACCAGTTGGCAAATCAAGAGGGGGGAAGGCTCAGGCTGTCCCACCTGTGCCAGATTCTTGTTGCTCTTCTGAGTTGGTGAAGCTGGAAATAATTATAATAAATGTGAAAAGCTGGTGCTGGGGAGGAGATAGGTTGGGGGAATATTCCATCCCTGGAGACATTGCTCACCACACAGGTACGATGTGTGAGAGGTGTGAGTGTGGAAAAGCTGCCCTTGCCTCAGCTCTTTTTATGTGTGTTGGTTTACGACTCTAATTCCACCTTAGTTTTCCTTTGGCAGTTCTTCATGCCTGGTGTTTGATGCAGCAGGCGTGAGATGCTCTTTGATGCAATTACAGCTCTGGAGCTGGAGCAGGCTGGAACACCTGATTTAAATTCCAAGCCTACTGTGAGACAGATGAAAGCAGTCACTTGGATAGCTGCCGGCTCCTGAGTTTTGCCTCTGCTATCAGTGCAGGATCTTGGATTTGCTCCTTGGCTGGATGATATCACCGCGATCCCAGCTCGAGGCTGCCTCGTGGGGTTTTTTAGTGGGTTTTTTTTCAGTCTTTCTGCTACTTAACTGCGGTTAAAAAGTTGTGCCTCTGGGTGAGGGAAAGCCTGGTTGATGAAATGCGTGTTCTTTTGCTCTTGGGCAAGTGTTGATTGTGACAGCCAACAAAGCTACATGGAGGTCAGTTCCTCAGGTACTCAAGGGCAGGAGAGAGCCAGAAAAATTGATTAGATGCGAGGTTGGTTAGTTCTGCTCTGAAGCTGAACGGAAAATCCTCATCAGGGGATGTTTTGTGGACAATTGCTCCCATGTCCAGTGCTCATCCTGGAAGAAACAACTTAGAGTTGAAACATGATTTGTAGATAAATTAGTGACAAACCGAATATCCCCTTCTGTTTGGCTTTTCTTGCTTATTTCATCCTTCACCTCTTCAAAAGGTCAGTTGGTGATTTGGGTGATTTGCCCACGCTCCAGCTGTGCACACCAGCTCTGTGTTTGCTCCCCAGCCTCCCTTTTCCTCCTCCAGCTGCTGCAAGAGGGACTCAGCTCCTGGCAGGAGCTTCAGCATGTGCAGATGTGGTTCATCATCTCAGCTGCTGCTGCATGAATATATTTATTTATTGCTGCTTTCACTAAATAAATAGCCAGAGCTTATCCACGTGGTTCTTGAGGAAAGTGGAGATAGAAGAGATAGATAACAAGAGGAAAGCCTCTCGTGGCTGGTTTGTAGCAGTTCTGTCTAAAGTCCAGCAGCCTGACTGACATTAACTGTATCTCCCATTAGTGCTTGATGCTCCTGTGGGATCCTTCCTGCTGAGGCACCTGCATGTTCCAGGGACAGTGTGAAACAATTGCCATTTAAAGCAGTGCCAGAATGCATGCCCAAGGTGGAAATAAGGATGTCACAAGTCAGCAGAGAGACATCAAAAAAGAGATTTTTCTCAATTCTCGCTTGTTTCTCCAAAGTCTCAAATCTCATTAGTGTTTAAGGCAGCAGTCAAGTGTATTTTGCTGAAACCAGCAGGACCCCGGGAGTCCCTGACAGGGTCCTGGGGTGCCCCACACCTTGAACTGGAGGGGCTGCCCTATTGGGGAATCCCCTCTCTAAAGGGAATGTGCCTCCTGTTTGTCTTCGATTGTTCTTATTCAGTATCATCCTGAAAAACCAATCAATGTAGGCACAAAATGACTCACTGAAGTGAGGGCAGGTCGAATTGCATGTTATCATGCGCCTCGCTGAGACATTTTAAATTAGCAGAATTAGCTAATTGGGCAAGTTCTCTGCTCTGTCCTGCAATTTGCAGCTCCAGGCCCTGGTGGGTGGGAGCATCCTGTAGGGTCTGTCCTGCTCTGAGCCTAGAGGCGTCTTGGAAGGGACGAGAGATGCTCAGCAGACTTTAAGGTCTGTCAGCTCATGAGGAGTCCTTATTTTAAAAAGGCGATACAACCCCAACCCCTCCCTGGTTTACACCTGCATGGAGGAGAGCAGATATTCAATTAAGGTTTTGATCCCTCTGTGCAATTAGTGTGGCGAAAGGAAGCTGCCTGGTTATCTGTGAGTGCTGATAACTCGTCCTGCACCTCGCAGGCAAATTGCCAGAAGCTGGGAAATTGTAAAAGCCAATGTGTTGGGTTCCTGGCTGTGAGCTCCAGACAGACTCGAGCCCTGCTGGGCTGGGGCTGGGGCTTTGCCTGGGGACCCCTCTGGGTGGAGTGAATCCTGGTGAAAGCCTGTGGTTGCTGCTTGGAGGAAGGCAGAGCTGTCCAGCACAGACACAGCAGAGAGGGATGTGCGTGGAGGAGCCTCCTGGGCCTGCTCCATCTCCCTGTGTGTCACTGACTCGGGGCAGTCTGCACCTCAGGGTGAATTGATGGCTGAGAAGTGTTTTGGGAGGTTTAGTGCATGGCAGGAACAAACAGAAGGCTTTAGTTGTGTGTCTGCAGGAGCCGCATCTGAGATACAGCACGGCTTGAGCTGCAGGCTTCAACCCAGAGGGCCTCTCCCATCACATCCCAACATGAAATTGCTTTTTTTGGATGGCTGTGTCTGCCCCAAGGGGAGCCCTGAGCCTTGTCTGAGTCTGGGGGCAGGGCTGAGGAGAAGGAGGAGGGTGGAAAAAGAGGAGAAAGAGGGTGGTCCACAGCAGGATCCTGGATGCCTGTGCTGCTGGGCTCCCCCAGCACCGCAGAGGGAGGAGGCTGTGCAGGTAACCCGGTGTCTCACCTTCCCTGCAGTGGTTTCCTCTGCACCATCCACTGGCTCTGGGATGTAACTCATCCCAGTTTGGCTCTGTGCTGGCAGCTCCTGGCCTCTAGTGAGAGCCCCAGGCTGCAGAGGTTCCAATTAGGGGCTGTTTATAGAACATTCTCCTGCTCAGATCCTTGGGCAGTTGGGGTACACTGGGGTTTCTGAGGAGGGTGGAAAAAAGCTTGAAGGGAGCACAAAAATGTGGGACTCACTGAGGTTCTTATCTTTCATGGGGACCATCCATGAGACCATCAAGGGAGGAAGGAAAGTCCCACTGAGGTGACTTTCTGCAAGGACAAGAAAGCCCTCAAATCTCACAGATTTAAGGAGCAACTCCTCCCGTTTCCTGCTTATCCACAAACAGGAGGTGAAACCTCCTTTGCCCCCAGGATGAGTAAGGCTGTGCTGCAGCCTGGATGGGGCTTGTGGAGCTCCCTGCAAACCTCATCCAGCCCAGGCAATTTATCATCATTATCAGTTTTATAACAACTGGGAAATGAGCTGGTAAAACTCCCCAGAAAGGAGATTTGCTTCCTCAGCAACAGGCAGGGAAGGGATTATCCTCATCTGTTTGCTCTCCTCTGGTGAAGGAGACAGTGTTGGGAACTCTTGTGCTGTGTAGGGTGGCTCTGTGGAGAAAGACTGCTGGAAAAATTTCTTGTGGAGAAATGAGGCCTTGGTCTGGACCCTCTGGATTTACTCCTGGTTCAGAAGCGTGTGTGGGGTGGATCCTGCCTGAGCAGGACTGCATCCCTTCGTGTGGTGCTGGACCACGGGGCAGCCCTGGGAGCTGGGCAGTTGCTGGTAAAAATGGGTCTGTGCTCTTCTGTGCTGTCTTCTTTCCTAAACCCAGCTGGTGATGGGGAATTTCTGTTCCTGGCCATACAGAACAAAATTTTTTGGTTGTAATACGGATGCCTTTTTTCCAATTGCTTTTCACTGAAGAAAGTGGTTTCCTCCCTCTCCAGGGCGACTATAACATACACCGTAAAAACAAGTTATGTTCTGTGGAAAATCAGTTTTCCTGTGTCCTTTTCCCATCTGCAGTGGCTCTGGGGAGGAGAGCAAGACATCATCCTGACGGTCTCATGGGGGGAGAGGTGCAAAGCCAGAGCAGACTGGAACAAAAAGGTACCACTTTTCATGAGATGTCCCAGTTTAAACACAGTAATGAAGAGCTGACAAAGTGGGCAGAGTGGGAAACAGGGACAGAGGAGCCTCCTCTGCTGAGCATCTCCAGCAGCCTGGCCTGGGGGAGGTATTCCTGACACGTTTCTGGGCTTTCATTCAATTTGCAAATTAATTTGACTGTTCTCAGTTGCGTGAAGGGACTCTGATATGTACCTGTGACTGAGACCGAAGTAATGTCCAGATACTGAGGGAGTTGAAACAAAATGGTGAAATCCCTTAAGCTTATTAGTGAATAATGGTGTTGGCTTTCAGTGGAGTTGGAGTAGCAATAGCATTTTAATTTTCCTGAAAGGTCCATGTAACACTGTGCCTGGTTCTCTCAGTAAGAACCACAGATAACTCCTTGCCAAGGAAAGCTTAAAGTTGTTCTCCAACAAATTGACTTTTTTCTTCATTATTCCTTAGACTCTAATCTCTGATTCCAGGCTAAGGGGTGCTAAACTTGAAATATTTGAAACATTAAAAGTTGCGAGACGTGGGCAGAAGTGGTCCCAGGACATGGGGTGCGGACAGTTGTGTGTGCCTGCAGGAGTTTTATGGTAATCGGGGGAGAAATCAGCTGAAATAAACTTTATTGGTGCATTGCTGCATGGCCTTCCCATGGAAGCTGTGCTATGAATCAAAAGAGCAATGAAAATGTCTATGTTCTCTCCAGTCCCCATAAAACGATGGCAAAATCTTTGGGTCTCGCTGTCCCGGGCTGCAAAGAGCCTTGCTCTTGCTGAGCTGTTGTGGCTGTAGCAATGCTCCTGCCACAAAGTTTGGGTCATTTCAGAGTTGGTTGGAGCCCCTGTGGTGGGAATCACACCTATCCCAGGGGTCCTCTTCCAGTTTGGAGGAATTTCATTTTTTGGGGGTTTGCTGGAAACATCTCAGCCTACCATAGCTCTGTCCTCACTTGGTGCATCACAGGTCAAGCTCCAAATTTCACCAATATGGGAAAGGTTTGGATTTTCCTTTGGCAAAATCTCAGGAGCTTGAGCTCAGCTTTCTGTTTCTGTAAATGCTCTTGTCAGGAACAGAAAGGCCAAATGGGAACTGTGGGATGGGAGGGATTAACTTTCCCAGGTGCTTTCACCTGAGTTTTGTGAGGCAGGGGCTTCACTCAAACCACAACAATAACCAAACACGGTAAATACAGATAGTTAAGGAGCATTAGGATTTGTCAACTACCAGCAATCACCACATTTTTCTGGTTTATTAGGCTAGAGAGGGTGTAATTGGGAGTGCTGCTCCTGCCTCTCCCCTGCGGTGCTTTTCACTCAGTGGATTATTAAACAATTCCAGGAGAACCACGCACAAGCCATTTGTTTTGCCCTGTTTTTTCCACTCTTTTTATTTTGTTTAATTTTTTTCTGTTACATGAGCCTTTGGGAACATAATGCTAAAAACGTTATTAAGAAGCCATTGACCATACATGCCCTGCAGATTTCTCTGATAAAAACCACTGCCTATTGCTTTAGAGAAAGGAAGATTAAATACAGGGCGACTGCAAACGTGTTCCTGGGAAGAGTGGGTGAGGCTGTAAAAGCAAAGACCTTCAGACGTCAGTGACGTCCTTTGTCGCTGACACGATGGCTCGGGGTCTGCGAGGACACCGGGCTCCTGTGGAGAGCTGTGGATTTATAGATGGCTCTTGTCTACAGAAAGCGGAATTAGATGAGAACATTGTGACCTTAAAGCTTCCTGAATAACTCAATGCATGCGCTGAGCTGGGAGATGGAGTGCGGAGGGGTTGTGTTGGGTTTGGACTGGGAAAAGGGTGGTAAGTGGGAGAGCTGCTCTGGAGGAGGGGGTTGAGGCAGAGGTCAGCAGCGTGATGAAAGTGACTGTGGCTGGATTAGGGGTGAAAGAGTGCCTAACTCTCACCTGAATATTTCCTTTTGTCATCTTAAAAGGAGAGCAGGTGTGATGTTGTGGCCTGGGAAGAGGGAATCTGCAGAGCTGTCCCCTTCCCACCTCTTTGCTGGCTCTGAGGCAGCGTCTCTGTCCTCCTTGAACGTGCCCAGCTCAAGGTTTGTGATGCTTATGAGCAGCTGAATAAGTACCTACTGGGTGCTGTCCTGCCCTGGAAGGAGGTGCTGGATCACTGATGAGCACGAGACAAGCTTGGACCACACCTCCCATGTCTGTGACATGGACCTGCTGAGTGTCTGTGCACGGATGCCCTCTGTGTCTCTGAGTCTGTTGATGGAGCCCATAGCACTTTGTGAGCACCGACAGCAATTTTCTAATCAGATGCAGAGCCCTCGTCAGCCCAGAGCTGGGTGTTTAGCCCGTGCATTTGAAACAAGCTGCTGCCAGCTTTAGTTCCAGGGTATTACCATTTGCACATTTTAACAGGGAGAAATCCTGCCTCATGTGGGAGCTGAGTTTCTGTGGATGGAGTGATCTGTGCAGCCACACGGCTCAGATGCATTACCCAACCATTGCAAAAATGTAACAAGGGCTGGATAAAAAGCTCTGCTGCTCTTCCAGAGGGCTGCTGGATGCAATTCACTGAAGCCTGAAGTTGTTATTTTCCTCTCTGGCTGTAAATTGTTCTGATCAACAACGTATGAAAGACACTACATCAGAAGAAGTGGAATCAGATAGATAAAAGGCCTTCCTGGGGAGCTGGAATTACTTGGCATTTGACTCAGTGGCTCTTGAAATGAGCCACCATGAGACATCTGTGTGCCCTGGGTACCAGCTCACCTGCTCTGCCTCAGTGCTAATCGAGTGCTGTACCTCTGTCTGGATGCACCCCGGGTCAGCACAACTAAAATGCTGTTATTTTGGGATGGTGCTTCTCCCTCAATGCTATGGCTGGATGTGGAGTACCCTTTTTCACCCCCCTCTGCACGGGCTGGTGCTGGAGGATGGAGAATACAATATTTTGGGGGAGAAGAAGCCCAGATGCTGCTCTGATAAGCACCCCTGTGAAAAGTGATGCCAATCCCAGCTCTGGAGTCCTCCACTGAGGTGGGAGGGAGGTTGTTGATTCTGATTAGAACACTTGCAATTCCAACAAGGCCTTTCATTTCCACCCTGGCTCCTGTTCTGCATATTTGATGCCGTTCTCTAGCGAGAGAGTGCAAATGTTAAGATGTTAGAGTAAGATTGCCCCAAGGTTCAGACACTAATGACAAGAATTATCACAGTCTGAGTAGTTCAGGACTTGACAAAAGGTACAAAACAATTAGGCCGTGATTAACAGTTGAGTGCTTCCGTAATTACAGAGCGAGGTTTTGTGGTACTGTTTACTGCCTTTCATAAAACAAAAGGAATCCAGTTGCAGAGACTGGTTTACTTAAAAAACCCACTGGTGATGTTGGGTAAGCAGAGAAGACCCAAGTGAAGCCCGGCCCTGTGTTATGATGTAGAAACTGGGGGTCCCAGCAGGATGTGGAGCCTCATTAATGCACATTGATGAAACAGTTCTGTACCTTTAGGTGACTGTGTTGCAGTGCCAGCGACTACTAAATACAAGCATTAAAAGGTGACTTTTTTGACACCTTTGTCATCTCCCAGACTTTCTTGAGGCAGTGCCCCTCAGTCCCTTTAAATATAAAAGGATTAATTATTTTTGCATGGGGAAACATCTCACTAAACAGAGGAGAATTTAACTTCACTTTTTACACACAAAGACTTCCAAAAGCAGTTTTTAGAATTAAATGAGGGGATTAAATCAAGGGAGCAGGACAGAGAAATTGAAAGGTTTTGACGACAAGCCTGATTTTCTGTGAAGAGGGAGGAAGTGGTGTGGGAGGTCAGTCCTGGATGATGCTGGTTGCCCTTTGCTGCCCACCCAGGAGATGCCACGATGTAAATGTAGCAGGGCACTGGATCTGTTACATCCACTTAACTTGTCAGTCTATAAAGAGCTGTCAACTGTATGGAAGAGAAAGCTGGGATAAATCATAAATAGTTTAATTATTAGGTAGTGCCATAAATATTCCCGCCAGCCCCCTGGGGATTAAAAAGGTCTTGTTTTTCCTCTTGCCAAAAACAAGGGAGCTGTTGCTGGCTGAGAATCCAGCCTGACTGGGTTGTGTCCAGGGACCAGCGAGTCCCACGGGGTGAAGGGGAATTCGGCAGCTTGTTGGGGCTGTATCGTTCCTGAGCCTTGTCTGAAAGTTTCTGAGGTCATTGGCGGGTTATTTATAAGCAATCAGAAATCAGGAGTGATTTGCTATTACCGAGAGATGCTAATTCAGATTCTAGAGGAGATTCATTATCTGAAATGGCTTTGCTGTGTGCGAGTTGATGACAGCCCTCTGGGTGCAATGCCTCTGGCTCCAGGGGGGACTCTGACTCCTGAGGGAGCAGGAGGAGCCCCAAATAGAAGCAATCTGGCACCAGTGGTTATCTGAGTCCAGCTGGACAATTTTTTCCCCCCTGCATATCTTACTGTGGGGTGAACAATCCCAGCTCATCCTGGGGTCTCCCAGATGGCCCTTGAGGAGTGGATCCTCCTGATCTTAGAGGGCTTTTTCAACCTTAACACTACAACATTTCTCTCCCCAGAGGGGATGTTTCCTTTCCATATTTTTCCCCAGTGTCACCACAGGGCTGTGGAGCACTTCTTGCAGGAGACAGCACCACTGGTTCGGAACAGCTCTTATTTAGCTCTTATTTGTTTGGAAGAGTGTAAGACAAGGACAGAAAACCATGTGAAGCAAGGAAATACATGGGCAGCGTGGCTGCAAATCATTCTGTTCCTCTTGGCAGAGGAGTTAACTGTTGAAGAAAATTGGGCAATTGGTGGTGCTGCCAGCTGTACAGTGCTTTTGCATGGCCAAGGTGGCGGAGCTAATTTTCAACCCCGCTGGGATGGAGAAAGCTGTGAATTACAGAGGGTGGAAAATGCCACAATAAAGCGGTGAATAGAGGGAAAAAGTTGTTTTCTTCCCTTGAAATGTCTCTTGATATGAGGGAGACCTAGTTCCGAGCTAGAAGAGGACCAAGCATCTTGTACTTCGTGAGGGTTCTCTTACTGTTGACATGACGTAGGCATCACTTTTCATTTATATACATGTGAGAAAGTAGGAAAAACCCTCTGCCTTTGTTTTCCTGCTTCCAGTTCCTTCCTGGTGTAGGTGTTTTTCCTGACTCTGTAGGATCAGCTCATTAATCAGCCACTGCTGCCCTTCCTGTAGGTTATTCTCAGGAAGCCTCAAGGAGAACCAAGGTGGATATAAAACAGGGCTGTCAGGAGACAGCAGAGCAGAGGGGACATCATCTACCATGGAGCTGGGAGCTGCCAGGGAGTCCCAGCTTTTCCTGCCATGTCTGGGGTGTTTGCTGCATTTCCCTTGTCTGATGTAGGGCAGAGCTTTCATCTGGAGGTGGATTTTAGTGGGGACTCTATTTGGGAGGTGCCCTGGTTCTTGGGACCAGACTGGGGAGATGCCTCTGCCCCCATGGCTGGATCAGGGAAGTACCTTTGTACCTGGGGCTGGTGGCTTGGCAATCAGCCACTGCTCACTTGTGTCTCTGTGCCTCCCCAGCTCCAGCCTGGCTTGCTCTGGCTGGCAGGGAGTCAGAAACACTCCTGCCTGCAAATAAAATCCCGCTCCATTTGGCACTTTAAAACAGAAAGGAAGGAGAAACACCTGTGAAGCAGAGAGTGAGGCTGTCAGCACTGGTTTGTGTTAGTGTGAACCCTCTCAATGCACTGAGGGGATGGAGCTGGGTTGCCTTTGCTTAATGCTTGCCAGGCTCTTTAGGAGAGGAATTAGCTCAGCACAGATGTAATTATTCCAGCAGAATGATCGCTTCTGCAAGGCTGAAATTTCCCTGATGCAAAGAATGTGGGGAGAGGGGAAGGGGCAGGAGTGTGAAGGTGAGGGACAGCCCATTGTATTAATGAGCCTCAAAACACTGAAGGAATGAGCTTTCCAGCTGGGCTGGTGAAGTGGGGTCTGAGCTATTTTGGCCCATGAACAGCCTCTGGTGGAAGCCCAGCTGGAAAGATGGATACCTGAGGACTTTCTGCAGCAGAAATAATACTCCGTGCTTGGGATGCCATGGGGGTAGGGGCAGTGTTTGGTCCTCTGAAGCCTTCACTGCCCCACTTCCAGGTGAGATTATTCCCAGGCTTGTGAGAACCCTGAGTTATGGCTTGGGGAGGGGGAAAAGTGTTGAAAGGGAGTGGATGCAGCTTGGACATCACTAACAGAAAAGTTCCCTCGCTTTAGTAGACTCAGGATATTTGCTTTGTAAGACATCTGATCTGGTCTTAGGAACACCAAATATTCATGAATGTGCCACCTCTCTCAATGCTCTATTTTGCTGTTCAGTTACCTGGAATGTGAGTTAGACCTTGGTCCATGTCCAGTCTGACGGTGCCAGTGTTCACGTTGCAGGTCTGAAAAGGCTTCACTGGTCTTTTCCTTGCATGGAAAGAAAAACCATTGCAAAAAGGGTCCCTACTGTTCTTTCCTGCAGGAATTGCACAGTTGTGGCTCATGCCTTACCATTTCCAGCCTCTCAAACAGAAGATGTCCCTGGGGGATGGAGATTCCCCCTTGGGGCAGCAAAACCTCAGTGGAGATGGGAAACAGAGGGATGATCTGTCTCACTGGGACCCTTTCCTCCAGAAGCATCAGGAATGAAGAGTCAGGCGGGAAAGGAAAGTTCTTAAAACAATAAAAAAATATAAGCTAACCCCAGCAGTCAGGCCATCAGTCACCATCCACCAGCTGACAGGAGGATGCTCTGGGCATTTCTGTTTAACTCCCCAACACTTTGTGTTTGCCTTCCACAGTGAGATGAGCTGTTTACTAAGAAAATAAATGTAATGTTTAAAAATACAGCAGGATGGATGTGCTTTAAAGCAGGTGCGGGGAAATGTGAGTGGCAGCTCTGAAGTGCCTGTCCCTGAGTGCCTGCAGCACATTTCCCTCTGGTGCAGTGCCTGCTTGCTGCTGGCTCCCAGCTCCTCAGCACAGGCTGTGGTTCGTGCTGGAGCAGGGTAAAAGGTTTCTGTTTATCTTGGGCTTGTTATTTCAAAAAGAAGACAGAATAAATACCGGGCAACAAAGCTTTTACCTCTTTGCCCATTGTGTAATGCAGAGACCACTTGTGATTAATAGAGGGTGACCTCAGCTCCAGAGAAGTCGGAATTAAATCCAGGTGAATAATGGATTGTTTTTCTGCCTTTGTGGGTGGCTCCAGGAGAATCAAGTACTAATTTAATTTGGGCTTAATTTACAAAGATATTTTTTGTTAAGTTTAGGTTGTTTTTTTCCTGCTGTAATATGAAAGAGTAACGTCAGCAAGGTGATGACTTCAAAAAGCCACAACCTTGTGTCCAATAAACCCTATGGATGTGAAAATGCACACCTGATTTTGTCAGGGTGTTTGGGACACTTCCTAGGAATATATTGTTTTATTGTAATATTTATTTTCTTGGAGGGGAGTTTAATGGACACATCATAGAATTCTGGAATGGTTTGGGTTGGAAAGGAAAGCTCATCTCATTCCACCCCCTGCCATGGGCCGGGACAACTTTCACCAGATCAGATTGCTCCAAGCCCTGTCCAATGTGACCCTGAACACTTCCAGGGATGGAGCAACTTCAGCTTCTCTGGGCACCCTGTGCCAGGGCCTCACCACCCTCACAGGGAAGAATTTCTCCCAATATCCAATCTAAACCTACTCTTTTTCAATTCCTGCACAGGTTGGGGCTTTGCAAGACTCTGCTCTCCTTCTCTTTGGGGTAACCACTGGCATCCCTGAGCTGGTTCGACACCTTTTCCTCCAAAACACTGGAAAGCCAAACCCTGCACTCACAGACTCCTTTGGCAGCAGCACAACCTACAATTTCTGTGTCGTCATCTCCTCACAGAAGGTAAAAGCCAGGAGACAGAATGTGATTTGGGATTTTTGCTCTGTATTTATGCTGTGTCTTCAAGCTCCTCTGGAGTGTGATAACCCTTTCTGCTGGATTTCTGGGTCCACACCTTCAACCATTAGTGTCAGCTTTTAGTACCTGGCACCAAAAGTCTTGCTGCAGGATTTAAAAGTATATTGGAAACAATTTTGTTGCAGGCGAGTTATTAAAGATTGAATGATGTCAGACAATGTGTTGAAAGCAGTGCGAGTAGTTTAATATAGGTATAAATATTAAACTGTCAGGGGCAAATATATGAGAAAAACAATCCCTGAATGGTATAAGGAGGAATAGGTAAACTTCACCTTTCAATAAATTCACTTAAAAGGATTCTGCCAAATTTAATTCAGACCTTACATTTGGGCATATGGGGAAATAATTGCTACCAGCCATCATAAAGAAAACTGTTGTTTCTCCACTTTTTGCTTCTGAGTTTCTAGAAGTAACTTTGGAGTTGCTTTTATCCAGTTTACTTTACTAGATGCTGAACACAGGGGAGAGGCAAGTGGGTTTGAGGGTGTGATGATGCTGTTGGGGCTGTGCTGCTGCACCAAGCACATGAATTTTACCCTCCCTGTAGGTCCAAACTCGGTCTGGCTGCTTTAGAGCAGGTAGCCCTGCCTAGTAAAAAATTAAATCATGCAGTGTCCTGTTCCTTTGAGCAGCTGATGGGGGTCAAGGATCTTGAAGTGGAAGAAGAGGGTCTCAGGATGGGGGTGGGGGTCAGGGGAGTTTGTTGCACGCAAGCCCTACATTTGGGAAGAGCTTCACTGTAGGAACATCGCTTCCCAAAGAAGCACTTGAGACTCAGATCCCTGAAGTCTGAAGCCAGGCACTTAAAAACCAGTGAACTGCAGAGTTCCTGAGTTCTCCTACAAGGGTTATTTGTACCATCAATTTTAAAAGCAAATTTGAGGGATGTCAGAGAAATAAAACACACAGAGACGGGCAATGGCTCTGTGGATCGAAGAGCTTTACCCTGAGCTTCTCCTGTGCAGCCCCACCACTGCTGCAGCTCCAGCTGCCCACGTACGGCTCATCTCAGGTGAAGCTTCTTCTTTACTAATGGAGGCTTTGCCTGACCATTTGGGTCATTAAAGTGGAGTTTGCTTCACATTTAGCAAACTGAAATTTTGCCTGTCTCTTGCAAAGAGCTGCAAACATTTATTCGTTCCCGGGCTTTGACCTAATTCCTGGCCATAAATACTAAATTTCTGCAAGGGACCAGAGAAAAGATGATAAAGCAGAAGCCCCAGTCAAATGGCACAGATGTGAAACAGCCTTTAATTGACTTGCTTTTGTCAAACATAATTAAGTCCTACATTTCATTGCAGTCCTTGGCTCACAGTCAGATCTCGAGAAGTCTTTGTTGATAAAGGAGTATTCTGGCTTCAAATGAGACTGATGAATTCTTGCAATCACTTGCACAGGAGGCACAACATTTTCTGTTGTATTGGCTGAAAGTAAAGCCGTGAGGCACTGCCAAAACCCGAGTTTCTGATTACAATGAAGTGCCAAGATGTCACTCCTCCTTCTGTGCAATTTGCTTGTGTATTCCTTCCACTCGTGTGAGCACCAGTTGCTTCACAGTTTGTCAGCTCTGGGTGGGCTCAGCTGCCCACCCTTCTTCTCAGAGTTTGCCTGTACACGCTTAAGCACATGCTTAAATCTCCAATTGTTCTATAATTCCTAATTTTTTAATTTTTATATTTTTTTTCTTGGGTGCGGATGGACTTCAACACCTGTCCAAGGGTTTCGTTGAACCGAGGCCCCAGTGCTGTGTCTGCAAAGCCCCTGCCAGCACACCTGACACGTTTTGCTGGAAACAAAAGTATCAGGAATTTAAATTCCTTTGTACTGCTCATTGTCCTCCAGAATCAAGCAGCACCTTTTCCCTGGTCTGTGAAAGGAAAAAAAAATTGTGGTAAAATGAAGGAGCTGGGTCAATGGTTTGAGTGGCAAACCCCAAGCTAGTCCATAGAAAACTCTGATAGCTGGGAAGTTGCATCCTTCTGCAGCACCCAGGAAAGCTTGTGGTGAGTCTGTATGGGCAGTGTTTGAGGCCCCTTTGCTAAGAGGCTGAGGATAACCAGGGAGAGAGGCAGATGTGAAGGCTCCTGTAATGTTTTCATACCTCCTTGCAGAAGAAAAGGACTTGAAAACCTTCCTCTGCCTTGCTCTCTTTCTGTCTGTTGCATTATTGAATCTCACCTTCACTCACTGGGTTTCTTATGTGCTGAAAGGAAATGAAATCTCTGCTGTGCTATTGCTGCTCCCTGCTCAGATAAATAACATTGTGCTGAATTCGGGGAATTGCATCCTGGCTTTCGCCTTCCAGAGGCACCGCTCTGGGGAAGCACGGCTCTAACAGGTGGGAAGAGCTCAGAAGTGTTGCAGAGAAATCTCTAAATTGACACTTTTGAAGCTGGATCCTTTAATATCTAAGCAAAGTTACTGGGTGTTTTGGATGAGAGTGACTCCAGGAATTGTCACCTACCTGGAATACAACAGCAAAAGCTGAGTTTTGATTGAGTTCTAACAGAGATGCTTTGTCTTATTTTTTGCCTGCTGGGCAAAAAGGCAAAAAAAGGAAAAAAACCCTTTTCTGAAGGAAATATGTGTTCAATCTCTGATTCACTGGACGTAGAGAGTCTTTGGGTTTCACACAGCTCAAAGCACAGCTCAGCTGCTCTGAAAGCAGAGGTATCACTGTGGTATGAGAGGTTCTTATAGGACAGTTTTCCTTGTCCCCAAAATGAAGACAACAGAGAGGCAAACATGAGCAGAGCTCTCTGGGAATGATGCTCGTAGTCCAGCAATTCTGGGAGACCTCTGATGCACGAGAGGATGGATGGGAGGAAGGACAGGGAGTTTTGGGGACAGCCTTAGAGGAACTGAAGGTCAGGAGGGAGCTTGGACTGCAGAGGGGATGGTTACTCTACAGCTGAGCCTGGGAAAACTTGAGGATGGAGGGAGAGGGAGGCTGGTTTGGTTTGATTGCTGTGGACCCTGCCTGCTGGTGACCTGTGTTGCAGTGGCCACGTGCCCTCCGGAGAGGGCATGGAGGACACTTGGCACGGTGGCTCTCAGCACTTTTTCCTTTGCCCAGTGTCTGTAGCATTTCTATTTTTGGACATTTCAGGACACCATTCCCCCAGGGCCCTGCTAAGATGTGAGAGCAGCTCCAGGTGACCAACTCTCCCTGTGATCTCTCTTTCAACCCTGCCCTCCTGCTGGTTGGCTGCTGACACTCAGGTCCTTTGAAGGGTGCCAAGAGGTTGGGGTTTTTCTTGTGTTGACTTTCATCTCTTGCTGCAAAGGGCTGTTTCGTTCTCTTTTGAGTTGTCTTTGCTGCTTCTCGGTTGCCCACGACCTCCAGGCACTCAAGAAAGTTTGGAAAAGGATGAGTCTAATTCACTTTTTAATTAACTGAAGAAAAAATAATATATCCTTTGGAGAGAGAATGTTATTTTCCATCAAGAATTTCCTGATTCAGATTTAATTTCTGCCCAGAGGGAAATTTGAAGTGGCTCAATACAAGCAGATAGGAGCGGAAACCTGGAGAGATTCAGCTCTGGCAAATAACTCCTTTCTCAGAAATGTGATCAGAAGAGCTGGGAAGCTGAAAATTTGGGAATCACATGTCTGGGAAGAGAGATTTCCATCTTCAGGGGCAGGGATTGCTTTTGCCTGTAGCTCTGTGAGACCTCTTGCTTCACACTGGAGGAGTGAAGAATGTGTGAGGATGTGTTTCCTAATGAACCCTGGGGATGTGGGAGAGGGATCCTTTTCCCAAGGAGATGCTGCATCTTGGAGCAGGGTGGGCTCTGCTGTTCCTGCAGGAAGAAGGCTGATGTCATCCCTGAGGGTGACTTTTGCTGGAAGTCCCGTGCAGCCAGTAATTAAAACACCACATGGCTTTCTCTTAATGAGCTAATAATTTTCTAACACAGAAGCTATTTTGACCGAAACAAACCTGGAGCCTGTTCTGGACTTGGTTGCTGGACAGGAATTTCGTGGTTGCTTAGGAACTGGCGATCAGTGCCTGATTACGTCCAATATGGGCTGACAAAGGGCATTTTCATCAATATCGTCATTTTTTACAGCCATACGGTCCTACAGCAGCTTCCAAAGGGCTGCCTCTCCAGCTTGGAATTGTCTGAAAGCTAAAATATGAACAGAAAAGGGTGAACAAATATTGGAAATTTTTAGCTAGAGATCATGATGTGGACAAGCCCCTGGAATTCATTAGAAAGAGATGTTGGCTTTGCCTTGAAGGGACTTCCAGATTCATGAGCCAGGTCAGAGAAGATACTCCAAAAAACCCCAAAAAGCAGTAGCTTTTAAAAGAAGCTGAATAGCAAATGATATGTACCAGAAATTATGAAGCTCAGCCTGCTGATGAGGGACAAGAGCTTGAAATCCGTGTCTATCAAGAGTAAGCACAAAAACTCTAAATATCATTAAACAGAAAAAAAATAGTGCCAGCTGGTGTGTTCATCACTGGGTGGCATGGTTCAATCAGCGCAGTAAGATCTGGTCAGTATTTCTTTGTGCCATTTAGAAAGACAGAATGATGTGCTTTATCTCCCTAATGGGAGATCAAATCGTTCCTGCTCCATCTCTAATCAACAGCGTAGTAAATTATCTCTGCGTTGTCAGGGGGTACACTTAGAAATCAGTGTCCGTGTAACTCGTGTCTGAGTGTCTCAGAAGATTGAGGTCTGCAGATGTTCGTTTTTAATCAGCACCAGAAAAGTTGGGAAAGAGCTGGTTTGTATTTTCAAAAGGCTGTCATTACGTCCCAGATAACTACAAGCCAGTAATCCCGGACAAAATAATGGTATAGGTGAAAGGGAATTCAAATGAGGAAGAATTAAAGGCTAGGGAGAAAACTAATGGATTTATGAAACATAGATCCTTAGACATCTGAATTCATTAGCTTAGTCATGGTTATTAGGCAGCTCTAATATTGCTGTGGTTTTCCAAAGTGTTTGACACCGTTTCACACGGAGTTTGGATTAATCCACCTGAGGGGGCACAGAGGAACACTGGTGGGAGCAGGGAGCTGCAGGGATGGGGCATCCTTACCCCATGGTGGGGACTTTGCTGGGGGACTGGCACTGGTGAGGGCTCAGCCTCCATCAGCTCCAGCACTGGCCTTCTCAGGACAGAAAACCTCTTGCTGTGCTAACTGTTAGACGATTAAGCTTTTTTTAAATTGCAATGTAATAATTATGGGTGAGGATGCAATCCAATAAAAAAGAACATTTTTAAAATGAAAAAAGATCATCTAAAAATAGTGACAGAATCTACCCAAGTAGCTGTACTCCATCCAAGAAGGCACTTGGATAAATTCTCAGCATTTGACTTAGCCCTGCTATGAACACTCAGGTGTTACAGGGTCTGTGTCCAGAGGTACCTTCTGTACAGTGCTTACAGCAACAGGGTCTTCCAAAGCCAAGACATGGGATATTTGTGTCTTCCTGGGGATGCTGAGGGCTCCACACGAACAAGAGGACCCCAGTTTAGAGCTGTGCCTCCCTGTGCCATTCTGCCTCCTCAAGGACTGCTCCCAGCTGTGGGTGGCTGGAAGCAGGGAGCGATGCTGCCCAAACCTGGCTCTTCCTCCCAACATCACCCTGTTAGCAATGACCCCCAAGCAAGCCATGAAACCCTGGGAGAAACAAAAATTCACCCCAAAAGAGGACCCAAGCTGTTTGTTCTTCTCGTTCTTCAGGTTTCTAACATCGACTGGAAAGGACCCAGCTGCTGTGAGAATCAGCCAGGAGCTGCTTTGTGACTGCTGCCCTCGGGGCACAACCTCCCCATGCCACCCCTCCCTGCATGAGGAATGCATCTCCTTTTCATCCAGTGCTGTCACTTGGGTCTCCCAGGATGAGTCATTCCTGCTGGAAGCAATGGGCTGCGCTGGTGGTTTCTGCCCTGCTGGAGGTGCTCAGCCCCCAAAGAGAGCAAACCTCTCCCCCCGGGCTGTGGTTGTCCACAGGGAGCATCCCAGTCCCTGCCACTCCAAGTTCCCACGGCACACAGGCAGTACAGGTGTGCCTGCTGCCAGCATGCTTTGGTGACAATCAAAGACCTTGTCTGGATGTTTTTTGACTGTCCCTATAGGGATCCCAAGTGTAGAGGTGAGGAGAGCAAGATACAGGCAGGAAGGTGACATGGGGGGCCACCAGGACTGGGATGCAGGCTTTGACCCCCCTCTGGGTGTGCAAACAAATGCTTGTACCATTTCTGTGGATTTCCAAGGTTTTTGTTTAATTTCTCTAGGCTAACACAAGTTGTTGTTTGCCTTATCTTCCCCCTGGTTTCACATGTGAGATGTGATTTCAGGTTAAAAGCTGTTTTTGCAGTGGCCTGGTGATATTAGGGGTGAATTGATCCACAAGTGTTTTAAGCTCACCTCTTCCAGGAGGACAAACGAGATATTTTAGTCCATGAAAGCCAATGTTTTTAATGCCTGAGTGCTCTTCTTTTAAGAACATATTGCAAAGTAAAAGGAAACTTGGTTTAATGAATTTGTCTGGCCAAGTGGAAAAAACTATAAATGGTTGTGTTTTCAGGATGTTCCCCCTCACTTTTGCCACTGGAGGACAGAAGTGGTGGTCACAGCCAAAGCGTGAGGACACAGCTCCCAGCACTGGTACAGCAGCAGCATCCAGCAGCCCATTCCCAGGCCGTGGCAGATGCTCCACAAGCACAAACTGAACATCAGGATGTGCCTCAAACCTGCAATTAAAGGGAGAGGAGTGGGAGAGTGTGAGGAACCAGGGGCCAAATCAGAGCCATTATTTTCATCAGTGCTGTTGAACATGCTCTTATCCCATCGGGTTTGGGAAGCTTTCATGTAGAACGTGGAGTAAACACAGATCAGGAGGTGAAGGATTTTTTTCCACTAGGGTTTTGGTGTTGACAAAAGCTGCTGCAGATGAGCAGGGAGTTGTGATCTGGTAGCATAATGTGGGAAGCAAAGTCCTGTTCAGGGCTCGGGGTTTCTTCCACAAAACATCAGGAGGTTTTGGAAGCCCTGGGTGAGCTGTTGATGTGATCTGCACAGAGAGCACAGCCTCACACAGCTAACGAGCTCCAGGGCAGCTCTACTGCCTTTGATTTGAGGCTTTTCTCCAAGCAGGGATGGTAAATCGTAGGCAGAAATAATTCCTGTCAAGGATCTAATGATGCTTCAAGTTCCCACAACCTTTCAGATAAACAGGGTGGAACAGTACAGCAAATTTTATAAGGAATCTCTAAAAATGTGCAGTGAACATAATGAAGCAAAATTGATCTGTTGTTTTCTCTCAGGAAACAAATACTGCATGAGGAGGCAAAAAGAAGATGGGCCAGAAAAATACAGCTGTGTTCTTAAAATGGGTCAGTCCTCGGACAGCAGCTGTCCTCAGACATTAATGTTTTCCCATTAAAAAAAGAAGAAAATTTGGGAGCTGTATTTAAGCAGCTGCATCTCAACATCCAAGGATGAAATAACCAAACAACTCTTTTATGTATTCAGCCCAAAGCCACGTAAATTCATGATCTGAAGAGCAACCTTGAGACACGTGCTCTGGCCTTGCTGAGAGACAGGGATTTGGGAAGGGGAGCTTGAGTCTGTGATCCAGATCTGGGTGAGTTTCACTTTACACATAAAGGACAAAACCCGGAGTTAGCCAGGAAAAAGCCATGGAGCAAATTTCCAGTGCATGGTGCCTCTGAAGGGATGGATGGCAAAAGGAGCGGGAGCAGCCACTGCTCATCTGGGCTGGGAAAAGCTCAGACATGTCCCTCAGCAGGGCCCAGAGTAACATGGGATCCCAGGAGAAATGATCTTGGAAACCTTTTCCCTTTCTGAATCCCTTGGTGGCATCCCAGGTGAATCAGTGCAACAGCTCTGCTCTTATTCCAAGTACAAGTGGGCTGTCAGGACAGCAAGCCAGAGCTCAGGGAGGGGGCCAGAGCCACCACTGGGTTCATCCCAGGGTCCCAAACTGCATCTGGGACAACCCCAGAACGGTTTGGGTTGGAAGGGACACACCATATCTGGACCCTGAGGCTTTTCCTGTTCCTGCAGGTTTGTATAACTGGTTGTGTCCCATCCCAGCAGCAGGGAACAGCCTTCCTTTGGCACCTGCAGAGAGCTGCACCTTCTGAAGATGCTGCTCAGAGCTGGGGAGGACACAGCCCCTGCTCCTGGCACTGAGCCACAGCCTGAGGGATGACCTGGGAACTGACAAATAGAATTTCCTAAATGACTTCCTAAAGGCTTTCCCATGCTTTTGAGACATACCCCATCATCTGGGGCTGTGATGAAGCAGAGATCTGGCTGGTGCTTTAATGCACCCACTCAGCAGTGGCAAAGGGATTTCTGGGGGTGGAAAAGGACCCAGTGTCATTGTTGGGATGGGAGGAAGAGGATGGTGCTGGCAGACCTGCCCAGAGGGAGTGGGGTTGGAACGTTCCTGCCCAAAGCAGATGATGAACTGCAAACAGGTTTGGGGAAGGTGGATAATCTGGCAAGGGTAAGAAGCTGGAATTCACTGCTGTGGATGTTTATCAACCAGCAGGGCTCACATTTACGGCAGCACGAATTTACTGCTGGATTCTGATGCTGCCATAAACATTTTCAGCTCTCTCAAATTTGGGCTGCGTCTCCAGAGCCCTTTTCCATGGCATGGGCAGAGATGTGCTCCAAGTGCAGGCAGCTGCCAGCCCCGTGTCCCAGGGGTTGAAGGAGGAGCACTTTCCTCCAGCTTCAGGGGGCTGCACGTGCTTCATCCTCCTCCTTCATTAGGTTTTGCTGTGTCTCCTTGTTAAGGAACAAAAACCCCAACAGCCCCTGGCTAACCAGGAAATGATTTTTCAGTCTTCTCCTTGAGGATGGCAGCTGCACCTGATGTTTCTTAGAATAAAAGCAAATCTCTTTTCTTTCTTTCTTCCCTGTTCCTAGAAATTTTCATCCACGTCATCTGGTTGCCAGAGGTGACATTGCAGCTGAGGTGCCTGATGTCACAGGAGGAGGCTGTGGAGTACTCTGAGTGTTTCTTCTGTTTATTTTCCATCAAGGTCACCATGTCTCTTACCCGGAGTTTAGCTCTTACTTTAACTGGAGCTTTCAAGAAAATGTTACTTTCATCTTTTCTTTCTGGGAAAAATGCTGTACAAAGTCAACTGAAACTGATGCCTCCTCCAGCCACCTAGAAACAGAGACTAGACAAGAGTAAGGGAATAAAGACAGGTATTTATTTGAAGGGCCTTCAAGGTACACCCTGGGGGAGCCAGAGGCTGCTTCCAAAAATTGGACCCCAAGATGGACGACAGGTCACGAGTTCTTCACACTTTTATAGGTTTGGATCATTTGCATATCAAGGTTAATTCTCCAATTAAAGCCCCAGTTTTAGCGATGTAACGCCCCTCAGCTTGCCCCCCTTAGAATCTTTAGTTTACACATTTTGGGCCTAAAAACAGCCTGGTTGTCCTTGAAGGCAAAGCCCGGAGAGGCTTTGTTATGTCTACCCAGTACGAGAGAGCAGGAATTACAGGGTACAAGGAACTTCAGAGTTACACTCTAAGCAGTACGGGATTTAAAAATACAAAAGTTAAAACCTAAGGCATCAAAACTGCCTGAAAATTTGGATGAAATTCATCTAGGACTGAGCTAGGAATTAAAAAGGGATATGGAAGTTTGCTCTGAACTTGTGATCTTTGTTCTGTTTGGATCCTCGTGCTGCGTGTGCTTTCAGGGAAATCAGCGCACGTCAACTGAACCGAATCCTCTGGGGAAGGAAAGGAAAAGAAACGAAAGGCTTCTTGCAAAAATATTCATCAAGCAAAACTTTTAAGCATAGTGCATTTCCATCCTGGAAATAAATGACTCCTACAGACCCCAAACCACCAGGGTTTACTGTGTTTTTTTCTGGAAGGCACCTGGGTACAGTGGTGAAGCTCCTTAGAAAAGACGTAAGGGATTTGTGCAGGCAAAACCTGTTCCAGCACCTCCCCACCCTCACAGGGAAGAATTTCTTCCCAATATCCAATCTAACCCTGTCCCCTGGCACTGGGAAGCCATTCCCTGTGTCCTGTCACTCCACGCCCTTGTCCCAAGTCCCTCTCCAGCTCTCCTGGAGGCCCTGGAAGGGGCTCTGAGGTCTCCCCAGAGCCTTCTCTTCTCCAGGCTGATCACCCCCAGCTCTCAGCCTGTCTCTGGAGCAGAGGGGCTCCAGCACTTTGAGCATCTTTGTGGCTTCCTCTGGACTCTTTTCAGCAGGTCCAATCATCCAGACAGGATGTTTGGATCCTGATCTCTGTGGTGAGTGAGGAAGGACTGAAGGTATCAAACTCTTCCCCTGACATATCGAAGATCATTGTTTTCCCCTGAAAATTTGGCAACACTTGCACTTGTCAGTGCCTGTCAGGAAGATCTTTTGCATTTCCCATCCCCTGGAGTGGAGGCTGCCTATCAAGTGTCTCTTCTCCACAGTTTAATGTTTCTGGTAAAGCTACTAATTTGATTTTTAGATTTTGTCTGAACAGAATTAGCACATATCACACACTGGAGCTGCCAGTCAAGGGAGAAGCCAAGGAATGGTCAGGGGAATGAAAGAAGTTATCCCTCCTGGGGCTACATCAGCAGACAAAGCCCAGATGGTAAAATTCCATGTGATCCGTCTTTGCACATCACGGAGATGACAGTGACAGAAGGTGATGATGAGCAGGGCGTTGGGATGGATTCTGCCCCAATTAGGAGTGAATGTTTGCAGGGTGAGGGTGCCACTGCATGGGCTGGGCTGTCCCTGCCCCTGGTGGAGAGCATCATCTGTCTGGAAATGGAGCAGATGAGGTGGTGGCTGCACATCTGGGTGGGGCTGGGACTGACCCTCGGTGTGCCATGGCTGGGGGAGAGGGGAGGTGAGCAGGGCCACTCAGTCCCCTCCTGCCATGCTGGAGGTGCTGGAGAAGGCTGGTGGGAGTTTCTATCTCTCAGGGAACACTGGCACCACAAAGGGATTCTATTCTGCTGGTATTTACTGATGACATCCCCATTTCTCCTTCTCCTTTTAATCTAATAAATGCCATCTCTCCCACAGGCAGACGTCTCAGCCAAAACATTAAGATGCAGAATGAAGTCAAGGACTAAAAGCGAAAACCAGCCCAGAGAGGCACATCCCTGGCTCTGCTAACCCTTGCAATGTTCCAGCTTCAAGGGAAGACCATCAGATGATTTGCCAGGGAGACTTGCAGCTCAGTGTGACTCCCACAACCTGCTGATGAGGCAGGGGGGGTCCTTGGAAAAGACAAAGCCATCTCCTTACTCTGAACAGGGTCGCTGACCCCGTGTGCAGAGGAGCACACCCGGAGTTAGCAGGATGCTGAGCACGAGGCTCCTCTCCCAACACAGCTGCTTCCCACAAAGTTCACTCCAACACCTGCAGCCTTGCAAGGGAACACGTGGTGTCTGTCACAGACTGGGAATGTCACCGCGAGGTCAGTGGAGAGCAGCTTTGGGGCTTTGCAAGTGCTGTGGGAAGATCCACTCAAGGAGAGCTCCGACCCCACTAACCTTCCACCAGAGGGAAGTTCCTGTGGGTTAAGGTGTCCTTGCTCCATCCTAGGTGTGAAAAAGCCTGGTGTGTTCTCCCTGGGACGGGAGAGCTGAGCAGAGAGAACAAAGCCAAATGCTGCATGTCAGCATTTCCATCTTGTGTTTCTAAAAACCCCACCAGGATCGCGGGGTTTTTCTCACTTGTGAATTTTATGGGGGGAGAATAAAAGCCTAATAGAAGGCAGAATGAGCTCCATGTTTTCTGCTTCAGCATCACCTGCTGGTTCCGATGGGAATTTGCAAACTCATGGGAGAGCTCGGGAGGTGTTGGGCAGGAGGTGTCAACCAGCCCATTTCACAGGGTTTGGGATGTGTAGTGGGATGCATGGCTGCTTCTCTGGAACGGTTCACAACCTGAAAGCTTCAGTGAAGAGAACAAGGGCAGAGAGGGCAGTAATAAGGCAGCTTGTTAAATCATTAAATTTTACTGGCATATTCTGAGGTTCACAATGAGGAGACAATAAAAGGCATCCTTGGGCAAAATTTACCAACCACCCTTGGTGACTGTGGCCCTGAACTGCTTTAATATCTACTTCAAAGTTAGTAGAAGCAACTCCAAGCATATTGCAAAATCTAATTCACCTTGTCTGAAAGATCAAAGCCTGCAGGAAAGCACAAATCTAAACCTCCAAAAGTATATTTGTCCCTCAGCATTATCAAAAATGCCATTTCCCTTCTTCTTCCTTTTCCTCAGCCCTCATCCAGATCTTCTTGAGACCAATGCATAGCATGAGATGATGCCCCAGCTTGTAGGGTGACCTCACACACAGAGAAGATCTCAATGAGGTTTATAATTTTTGGACTTTCAAAATTCTTATTTCAAGAACAGAGTGTTTGAAAACTCCAGGAGAGGTTTTTTTTGTTCTTCAGTCTGTTTTCTCACCTGGATTGACCCTCAGTGCAGAATGGGGACCTAATCCACCTGCACCAAACCTCAGCCGTAGGGAAACTTCGGGAAGAACTTGTAGAAACATTTCTGGAACAGAGGGCGTCAAGACACTGAGGAAAAATTGTTCCTAGGATTTTCCCTGGCCTCTGCAGATTTTTATTATGTTAGAACGAGAAAGCTTCAGTCACACATCAGGATGATAAGAGGAAGCCTTCAGCATATATAGCAATAATAAAAAGCTGAGACCTGTGGCAATCATCTCCCAAAGTTTCCTCAGAAAATAATTCAGTGAAATCCTAAAGGAATTAGATGTCTAAGGCTGTTTCTACATTCTCCAAGGCAGCTCTGTCACTACTTTCTCACTCCAGAATATGGAGTTTTGGTGCTCAGATGTCAAAATGAGGCCTGGGGAAGGAATAGGTTTCCTGTCCTACACAGTGTGCGTAATAAAGCATTCCTTAATTACTGGATCGAATCTGAGACGCTTCTAGAGAAAAAAAAAATCAAAAAACCAAACCCAACCTAAATAAACAGTAAGATTTCACAAAAGTAAACATAAGTTCCCAGTTTCGTCTGTCAGAGCTGTTCCTCCCTTTGATGCTGCTGAGGTCTGAGCACTGCGATCCCTGGCCATGTCCATGGGCTCAGGAAGCTGCAGCACTTGTGGATGCCATCAGAATTCCTCAGCAATCTGGGATGTTTTCCAGAGGAAATCCGCTCTGGTTTTTACTGAAGGTGGGCTGTTTAGAGTAGAGCAAATAGAAATGCTGTGAGAGGTTGTGGTGTGAATCGAGCTGGGATGTGATCAGTGGGACGGGGGCTGGGGGTCCGTGTGGCTGTGCTGGTGGGGATGGGTGGGAAAACCATCAGGGATTGGTGACCCTGCTCCCTCTGGGGGCCCAGCTCCTGGGTGGGATGTTCCTTTCAGATGATGGTGCCCTCAGTCTGGATCTCCCTCACAGCTGCCTCTCCTCTGGCATGGAGCAGCACTCTGCAAGGCAGAGGCATTTCCACCTCCCTGGGATGCCCCTTTCCCACCCCCAGGTTCCTGGCATCTCTCCCCCTCCATCCATCTCACAAATGAGTTTGCAGAGTTTGCAGCACTCTCTGGGTGCCTGCAGGAGAGACGTGGTGTAAAAAGTCAGTCCTTGTTTCTGTGATGAGTGTAGCTGGCAGATCCTGCCTCCGGCACCAAGCTCACGCTGCTCCAGAGATGGACATGGCCCGGCGCTGCCTCAGAGAAGGTGAGGGAGGGTGAGCCTGGAAGAAGCAGAAGACAAGAAGCCAAATTGTTTGAGGGCAATTTGAGGGAAGTAATGAGAGGTTCAGAAACTGGGACAGAGCTGGGGTGAGGCCTGGAGGAGCATCTCCCCATGTCTGAAAGAGAGGATGAGGTGCCAAAGTGCAGCTGTGCCCTGCTCTGTGCCTCCTGGTTGGAAAACAAATAACAGCCCCAAATGAGTTCCTTTTGTGCTCCTGAGAGAGTGAAAGTTGTGGTAGGGTATCTGTTTCCTAAAGACCTTCCACACAATTTTTCACAACCGGATGAGAAAAATTGTAATAGGGTATGTGTTGCTCAGGGTCTTTTCACACAGTGTTTAACATTCAAAAGCCTGGCTCAGTCACAAACATTCAGTCTCAGCGTCAGTGGCTTTCCTGAACTGGGTCTGAAAAGCTCGACCTGTTCCCAAGCTGCCACTGCAGCATTTGTGCCACAAACTTTGCTGAGGCTGCAAGAGCCCATGGAGAGGAGGAGCCTCAGGTGACACAATTTCATTCCATGATGAGTGCAGGTGGTGCTGGTTGGGTGTATGAGGGATAAAAGGGTTGTGTGGGGCTGGGGAAGCGGGTTTGATTGTGGGGAGGGTGAGGAATGTGTAGAAATGGATTAGCTTGTGGGATGAAGCAGTGTCTTAGGCAAGGCTGTGTCTTTAGGCAAGGATGGAGAGGGTGCTGATGGAGGTTAAATGTCACTTTTGCAGGGGAATGGTACAATTTCCTCAGCTGGGAGTGAGCTCTGAGCAGCCCAGGGTGCTAGGTAGGCTCTCCCATGGCCACCAGTGCTTGTGGCCCTGTGGGCAAGCATGGCTGGGTGCAGCCACTGACATCTGTGACATACATTTAGAAGTGGTTTTTTTTTTATCCTGTCAAACCTTCAGGCCCAGTTTTTTGGCTTCTGTGACTTAGCACAGCTTTGCTGGAACCAGCTTATCCCAGCAAGGCTGTTGAATCTCAATCCCACATAAAATTATGGGGAGCTGGAGTGTGTGTACAGTGCCGCTGCCACAGCTCTTTGTGTGACATCTCCAGAGCATGACAGCCACGTAAATAGCATATGTGAGGAGATAGCACATGTCTGCTGCTTGGTGCATAATATTTACATACATCTCCTCTGCCTAACTGGTCGTTCTCTCTGGTTATGGGTTTGTTAAAGGCTGGAGCCTTTTCAAGGCAGATATTGAAGCCTTTGAGAAACTGATGGGAATACATTTCCCTCTATGGTTGCTTGAAATTTTCAGTAAACATCTATTGTTTCCTTTTGATGGAAAATGGAATGAGGGAAGGCTTCTGAGGCTGAGTTCAGGTGGGTTAAAGCTGTGAAAACATCTCGCTTTAGGGTGGTTTATCAGGCATCAGCTGCTATTGATCCACACAACAGTGAGAACTTGAGTGACATCTCTTTGGGGAGAGCAAGTTTGGGGGGGAGCAAACAGCAAATGGTTTCTGGGTTTCTTGGTGACTTTTTTTGCAGTGATTTTGTTGCTCCCCAAGCTGTTGGCTATGTAAAAGGCCTACAGCACAAAGGTGATAAGCAGATCTTTACTTTGAAAGGCTCCTGTGAAATTCACTATCTGAGCACAGAGATGTTTTCCTCCCTAAGGGATAA
The DNA here is from genome assembly GCA_013398115.1 of Falcunculus frontatus. Taxonomy (NCBI): domain Eukaryota; kingdom Metazoa; phylum Chordata; class Aves; order Passeriformes; genus Falcunculus; species Falcunculus frontatus. The sequence goes on along the minus strand of VZRV01001561.1, from coordinate 284,327 downwards.
GAGGTTAAAATGCTGCAATGGTGTTCAGAGGATCTAAATTTGTTATTTGCTGCTGTTTCTTCCTGAGTACCTGTGTAAATCCTGCAACCACCACTGCCTTTCTTGAAATCAGAGACCCTCTCTCTCTCAGCATCTGGGATACCCAAACAGTGAGCCTTGGATGATGGGTGCCCATTCCCAGAATGGTGAAAAAATCAGTGTCCTGGGCAAGGGATAATGAGAGGAGGAGGGGTTTCTGTCTTGTAAGAGTAGAGGAACTTTTGTGCTTTAAGGTTCATGAGTTTGAGATACAAAGAGGAAGACAGTATAACACAATTTAATGTTGCAGTGAAGATTAATGGCCTCATCTGCAGTCACCTGAAATGATCAGTCCCTTGAAAATTGCAAATAGTGATGGCAGACAATAAAATTTCAGTGAAGTGGGTAGCATTGTGTGCTCTTTCTCCTGCTGGAGCTTGGGGGATTTTGCTCGAAATGAATTTTTGGTGAAAGAAAGATCTGCTCTAATTATTTGTAAGTAATGAGGATCAGGCCTAGCAGCACACACAGTGCTCTTACAATGCAGGTGGCTGCTGGCACTAATCCTGGTTATCCTCCTTACCATGGAACTTGTAGATGGGTAGAAGAGAAATTGAGAGATTTCCTCTGTATTTGTGCTTGAAATGGGCATGAATTACACTTGTTCTGCTGTTCTGCTGTCCTGCTGTTTTAGAAAGAGGAATCCATTGACTCCAGCTTTGTTAGCCTGGTGGCCCTGGGAGTCAGCTGGTTCCTCAGGAAATTGTTTAATTGTATAATATGCCTGTTCCTATGAATCAGTTCCTTGCAGCCTCAGGAATTGGCAGGGAGGTCCCCAGCCAGCATCAAGGTGGGTTGTCAGGGTACAGAAGTATCGAGACTGGGCAGGTGAAGCTGCCCTTCAGGAGTGTGGGGATGGATGAGCTCAGCTGCCCTCCTCTGCTGGTCTGGAGCTAAAATCTGTGTGTGAGTGTCTGAGCCTGTATTTGTGCCTAGGTCTGAGAGTGTGTGGGATGTACTGGGATCAGTCACCTCTGAGATGGGCTGGACCATCACCCTGCCATTTGCATCTGGAGATCTTGTCCCAGATCTGCTCTTCCTGGGAAGTTCAATGATCGTGGGAGGGAGATGGGGACTCTGAACAAGGTAGGACATGGCCTGTGACATCCCACTGACCCCATTCCCCTTGCTGGGTCTGGGATTTAGGGAACATCCCAAGCTGCAGTCAGCAGGATTCCTTTTCCCACAGTGTGTTTTTTCCCAGGCTCCACTTTGCTCCTTGGGAACACTTTTTCTGGTTTTCTTTTTGTTCTGATGCTTGGCAGTGCAGAAAAGAGTCTGCAGAGGTTTCTGCCATCTCTAAAATGAGTCTGACTGAGGAAGTACAAAAGCTACAATGAATATGTATTACTGGAAATATTGAAGAAGCCAATGTCCCCTTCTTAATAGATGTTATTTCTCATTCTTTGAATGAGTCTGCTGGCCATGGAGGGCAGATAATCCAGTTGTGGAATCTCTCTTGTCTTGTGTTGTTACGTGATTTATAGCACCGTGCAAGGAACAGAATTTGTCACCACTGTCTCACTGAAGTACCATTGAATCCCCTTGTAGAGGCTGCTCTGGAAAAGTGGGTTTTAGGATACAAGAAAAAATGTTTTCATATTTTTATGTCTTTTTGTTTATTTTTTTCTTGTTTCCCTGATGCTCTGATCTGTAAAGATCACCTTATCCTAACTCCCCTGCCTTAGGAAGGGATACATCATTGCTGAATCTTTGTCATCATTAATGTCCTAAGAACAAATATCACCCATTACCAGTGGTTGTGGTACAAATTTAGCTAATTAGCCTTTGGCAAGCCATTAATCAGGTGCCCATCATCCCAGGAGTGACAGTTGCATTTTTGAATCTTTGCTTTCCAGCACACTCCACATCCCCCCAGCCCAGGTGCTTGTTCCATGCATGAAAAAATGATTTCACATCTTGCAAAATTAATTCTCTGCTCATGATGGCCCTGATTAAACAGATTGACAAACTATGCTAAAGGTGGCAAAACAGCTCTGACATGCAGACGTCTTCACCTCCTGGAAGGAAAGGCAAAAAAAAATCCCTGTGGGCTGTTGCTATTATGAGATGCAGGTGGCTGAGGGCTGTTTTCTGCAGAATCAGCAAAAGTTCTCCACATTTAGGAGCAGAGTCTGTGAAGTTAAACTGGTTGAAACAGCAGAAGATGCAATTATTGGCACTTGAACTGGATTATCTTAAAATAATTAAGGATTTTTCATCCACAACTGATGTAGACTGTGTTGATGCTCCAGGAGTTTGGAGGTGGAAACGGTAGAGGTTTGTGTGACTACCCCATCCCTGAAAGTGTTCAAGGCCAGGCTGGATGGGGCTTGAGGCAACCTGGGATAGTGGAAGGTGTTTTCACTCACATGTTGATGCTCTGGACTCTCTCTTATAAATTCAGCATCTCCTAAGGGTGTGTGAGATCTGCTGCCTCCATCAAGGCTCTCTGGGCATGACCTGGAAGAAGGGTGGCTTTTTTGTCTTGTTCTTTTCTTGGCTTTTGTTTCCTTGCTGTCTGCTGAGAAACCTTCAAGCTGAAGAGCTGAGCTGTTTTTCGAAGAAATAGGTTGGGAGAAGTCCTTTTTGGGTAATGTAGATACAATTTAGATGGCCTTCCTTCCCAGCCTTGGTGCATAGACCCCAGTGGATAGGGGACTTCTGATAAGGAAGAAATCTGGCAATCCTGCTCTTGAGATGATTGTCCTCCTCTCATCCCAGGGATCCTGAGAGGAGCATGTGTTAAGACACCATGAGATATTCTGGAAGGACAGATTTCACCATTATTGAATTATAAGTGGGGTGAAACCTTTGAAGCAACAGGATTGGGACTGAAGGTGAAGCATGAACATCCTGGGCCTTTTTCCCCATGCAAAGAGGGCAGGGATGGATGAGGGGAATTTTTGGAAGGATATTTGACCCGGACACGTATCTTGGCTGTAGTTGTTGGAAGTGCAATCCTGATCCCTTTTCCAGCAGCCTTTCTGAAGCACATCTCTCAGGCCAAAAAGAAAACCACAACAAGATAAATAGGTGAACCTGCTGTATTTTCTGCACTGCATTAACATAAAGGGAGTGTGGGAAGGGCTGAGAGCATTTGTTGGGGTGAGAGCCAGCAGAGAGGAGCAGAGCTGAATTTGCAAACACTCTTCCCGTCAGCTCCTGGGCTGTCCAGCTGGGAGCTCTTGCACTGATTTACTGCTGTCCTTCCTTCAGCCTTTGGAAATCAATCCACTGACAATTAAGGTAATGTCTGGTCTAATATTTATTTCACACTCTCATTAATGAGCTGACAAAACCTCACTTTTTGAAGCAGTGAGACTGTTCTGTTCCACAGGAGGGCTGGAGCTCTGGGTCATGCTTTTTCCCCCTTGTCCCCGTTAAAGCTGAAATCTCTTCTTGAAGCTTTCAGGAAAATTGCCATGCAGCACCATACCTTAGCATTGTGCTCCTGGTGAGGAAGGTGCAGCTTTTGTGCTAAATATCCCCAAATATCCATTAAAGGAGAGCTGGAGCACAAAGGGGTAGCCCTGGCTGCCTGCTGGGCCCCAGGAGCTCTGTGTTGGGTTGGTTGTGGGCTGGGAAGAGAAAAAAGCTTTGCTGCCCAAGAGCTCATGTTCTTTTTCTCCACCTCCTGGGCCAGTGCGCCCTGAATTTGGTCTGACCTCTGTGTCTCTGCTCTTCTCCCCAACACTGAGAAATTCCCCCAAACTGCTGAGAAATGGCTTCTTTGGGGAAACGCTGCAGATGGCCAGAGGCACCAGACCAGGGGGCTCTGGTTCTCAGCAGTCAACCCACCTCTGATCTGGGATCAAACTGGGGGTGGGCCTCAAAGTCCTCTGTGCACCCTCTTCAGGGAGTGGCCATCCTGGGGGGATCTGCAGCTCCTGGGCACCGAGTTTATCAGGGTCAATGTCCCACAGCCAGACTGGGAACTGCAGGTACCTGTGGGGTCTGTGTGGATCACCCCACCTTGAGGTAAGGAATTTACCACTGCAGCTTCTGAAATATCTAACTCAGATGTGAAGTGCAGGGTGGTTTGTGTTACCAAAATTACCTTCAGTTAATGCTGCCAGAAGAATACCAAATAATAACAATTTTCTCCCGTAGTTCTCATTCCTCCTTGTATTTTTTTTTTGCCAGTTTCTAGGTCAGATTCCCCATTCCGCTGCTCCTGCGCTAGAACAGCGCTCAGGTTGCACAATTGCAGAGGAGGCAGGAATCTGCTTCCCGAATCCCGATCTTCTCAGTAGCCTTTCCCGATTCTTCCCTTCCTCCCAGCGTCTCCTGCTGGGAGCCCACCCCAGGTAGGCTGCGGGTCGGGGGCTGCGGCAGGGTGGGTTTGGGGAGGTTGGGGGGTGCTGGTCCCCCCTCGCCGCGCCGGGGGTGGGACGGGGAGGCCACCGCAGCTCCCCCGGGGCGGGGGGAGGACGCTGCCCGTGTCTCGCAGGTGTGGGCTCGCCTTCCCTTCGCTGCGTTCCGTTATTTATCATTTCCCCCCCCCCTTTTCCTCCTTCCCCCTCCCGCTTTTCTCTTACGCAGTGGGAGCAGCCCGGCAGCCTGGCTCTGCCCAGCCGCCCTCCGTCCTCCCTCCCTCCCTCTTCCTCATCCCTCCCTTTTCCTTAAAAACCTGGGCTCCGGGGTGCAGCCCCCTGCGCTGGCAGCATCCCTGCCTGCGAGAGCAGCCCTTTCCCCTCCTCCACCTGCGGCTTTGTCCCGTGTCCTCCCCCATCCCCCGGCCCGGGGGTGCTGGATGTGGCCGCGGGGAGCGGAGTCTGGTCCGGAGCTGCGCTAGAGGGGACCTGCCGCAGGTAAGGAGCCGGCTGGGGTTTATTGCCAACTTCGGGCTTTTCCTGCTGTTTTATCGTGATACGGACCCGTGGGGTCGTGCCGGAGCCGCGGTGGCTCTCGGGGTACACGGGCGGCAGCGGGAGGTCTGGGGGCACAAAACCGCGTGTGGGGGACTCACCGACCCGCAGGGATGGGAGAGGCAGGTGGGAACATCCAGCCCCTGGGAGAAGGGATGATGTGTGCAGCCCGCACGTGCCCTGCGCCGGCGGTGTGGAGAGATGCGTGATCCCTGTGTGCTCGGGATGCGCCAGGCTCTCAGGGTTGCATCCCATTTAAACGCTCCTGGGGAGGGGGGCTGTGTTCCTCGGCAGTAAATCATCCTTCTCCCTGGTAATAAATCACCCTTCCCCAGCGTTTCTCATGCACTCGCCTTGCTACAGTCCCGTGCCACCCGTTTGATCAGCAGATTTTACAGCTGTCTCTTGCTACTCCAGGTCCCTGGCGCAGGCTGCTGCTTCAGGATGGACCCGCTCTTCCCTGCCCACATTTTTGAAGACCCCGACCTGAGGAAGCTGCTGAACGACTCCTCCATGCTCAACCTGAGCTTTCTGCCCAGCAACTGGTTCAACAACAGCACAGGGGACGGTTTCCTGCCGCTCAGCATCAAGATCACCATCGTGGTCGTCTACTCCATCGTGTGCATTGTGGGGCTGGTGGGCAACTGCTCCGTCATGTATGTGATCGTCAGGTAGGACACCAGGGAGGCTCCAGGGGAAGCTGCGAGCGGGGCAGAGCTTCCCTCCCTCAATCCCTGCTGCGGGTAAAGCAGGCAGGCGCTTCCCTGGGGGTTGAGACGTGCTTTAGAGGTAACGATGTGGCATTTGTTTTATTGTTTTGGTTTTATTTGTTTTTTTCCCTTCCTAGGCTGTGATGAAGCTTTCTGCCAGTTTTCAGCTGCCCTCTGGTGCCTCCTAAAGTTTAACCCAGAGAATGGAACAGAGTGAGCAGATCTGCTCAAAAAAAAAAAAGAAAAAAAGGGGGGCTTTTTGGTTTTTTTTAGGGAGCTGGATGTCCCTGGGGAAGGCGGTGTGCTGGGAGCATTCCACTGCCAGGGTGTGCTGGCTCCTTAATAGGACCTCTCCTTCCTGTGCCGTGTCCGGCACCCCAGCTGTGTTTGCAGGTGCTGCTCCATCTGGGAGCTGGCTCTTTCCAAAGCTGAACCTTGTTGCAAAGGAAAGAGCCTGCTGGGAAGCTTCCTTTCACTTTTACAGGGGAAAAATCACCAGTGTAAGTCCTCCAGCTCTTTGGAGCCTGCAGACTTAAATAAGATGTGAGAGGATGCTGCAGAGCTGACGGAAACTTCTCTGGCTCCATGTGCTGAAGTCAGGAGAGTGGGGGGGACCTTTGCAGAGGGACAGCACAGAGCATGCACCACTCCATCCTCCCTGCCCATTGTTGTCATTTTGAGTGTCCGTGTCTGCTTCTGCCGTGGTTCAAACCCTTCTGTTTCTGGGAATCAGAAACCTTGCTCACCCTGTAAGTACAGAGTAAGTTTGTGCAGCTCAGGGCTGTGATTATGTTAAACCCCAGCATCCCCCTTCTGATCCCTGCGTGTTTAGGAGGGAGCTTCCATTTTATCCACATCTTGGAGCAGATTCCTGGTGCAGGTGGATCCTGCCAGCACAGAAAAGACAGGCTGAATCTTCCAACAAAAGATGAAAGTGTTTAGCAGGTATTCAGACACTGATGAGATCGTTTTCTTCCTGCCAGGAGCCCAACTGCTTCCAAAGCACCTTTCCCCTGAATAACTACAACTTGGCTGGGGGAGATGCTGCAAAATTAGGTCTTTGGTGTCAGAGGTCGGTGGAGGGTGGTTAAATCTCTGCTCCAAGGGCAAAGTGACGTGACTGTTCATCAGGCTGCCTGTCTGTGCTCTGTAAGCTGAGGAGTTTATGGCAGGGAGAAGGGATCCCATCAGCCCTGGGGAGCCTGCAGATGCAGAGAGGAGGTTTGCAGCACACTGGTGCCATATCTGGAGACCTCGTGTTCCTTCTCGGTGTAGTAGCAAGGACTGGAGTAGTTTGTGGGTGTGTGTGTGTAAGTAGTGAGGCTCTGGGAGCTGGAAGCCCCTGTCTGATGATGGTGATGGAGCTGCATGGGAATGCCAGCCCATGTGCAGCAGAGGAAGGGAGTCCTTACCCCATGCATGAGCCTTAATGTGTGTAGGGAGAAGTCTGGGCAGAAATCTTTTCCCTGTCTGCAAAGTCTGGTGGGATGTGCACAACAGGATCCTGCTGGGCCTTCCCGGGGCTGGGACTGGAGGATCATCAGTAACACGACTGTCCCAAACTGGTGTCCTGGCCAGGGTGGACCTGTGGCATGGATAATCACGAAAAATACTGGGCTTCTGCTCCACACCTTTTTTTGACTTTGATGCCTTCCAGTTGGATAAATGCAACTCAGGAAAAGAAAGTGGGATTTAGCACTGGAATTCCCCCTGGAATTTAACTCTTTTTGTGTATGTCCTCTTGTTTTACAGTGTTTAAGTAATTGAAACCTGAAGACAGGTGCCACCCCCAATCTCCCTCCGACTTTTCAATTTCTCTATTTCCCTTTATTCAGAAATATCTATCTATATATTCCTTTAAAAAAAAAAGCCAAAATAAGTTTTGATTATTTGGAGACTCCTTTTTTGCTATTCACCTGATTTTCCAAAAAACTCTGTGAGCCTGGAGAGCCCCCTTGTAAAAATGTGTGCTGGGGAGGTTATAACTGAGCTAGAGCACTTGTAGGAGCTGCTATTCCCCATCCGTGTCCCCTGAGAGCTCAGTACTGAGCTGAGACCAACACTGAGTTATAGCCAAGGCAATGGCCCTTCTTGAGTTGATGAGTAACAACTTCTGGTTATCTCTGCCCAGGATTCTTCTCTCCTTGCCCTGTCTGTTGAGGTCAGGAGCAGGTGTGAGGATGAATTGGGCTCAACACCAAATTTTTGACCCTGGCCATGGACACAGATTGATGCAGAGCTGCCAAGTTGTGGCCCTATAAGGAGGATGCTGATGAACTTCTCAAACACAGGCTTTTGTCCTCAGATTAGAGCTTTGATGCTTCATGCCTTGAATAGCACCTGGTTTTCAGTAGGTTGGAAGTTGGTAGCTGGTAACTCAACACAGGGTTTTGGGGCTCTTAATAATAAATCTCTTCCATTAATGGAAAAATGATCAGCAAACCCTCTGTGCTGCACCCTTATCACTGTAGGTAATGTGCACCCCACACAAGCTTTTTTTTTTTTTCCACGTTTCAGCAGGGATAATCAAGCTTCAATACATTACACAGCCCACAGGAAAATGGTGTATTACCTTCCAGAAAAAGACTGGTAGTGTTATAGATGGTAATTGTTTCCTGGTTTTGAGGGAGTTGGGAAATAAAAAGACTCTAATATCAGCACTCGAGGAAGTTAGAGGCATCAGGAAAGCTCATTTTTTTTTGTTCCTCCTGAATGAGTTTTTTGCAGCACCGAGGGAAAAGTTTTAAAATCTCCCGATATTTCACACAAATATACAAATTCAGAGCCTCCTCTAGGTTTTCCCCTGTGTTGCAGAACCCAGCCTACATCTCTATTATATTTGGAGTGATTTAACATTTGGAATGATTAATTTATAGAGACAGTCATCATGTGACTGTCGATCCCTTCCATTGCTGAGCAGCACTAATTGGGTAAGATGGAGAAGGGCTCTTGTCAGGAACACGATTTCCTGGACAGTAAAGGGCCTATTGTGGCAACCTGCCTCTTCTGTGGCTTTGTTCTGCTGGCTCATCCTGGAGCTCCTCGCCAGCAGAGACGATGCCTCCCCTCCCTCCTCCTTCTGCTGTTTGCTCTCTTCTGCATATATTTCCTGTTCTGCTTCTTAATGAACGTGAAACAAGGAGCTGAACAGAGGGTTTGGGGGGAGAGTGGGGGGAACCAGGCTGCCGAGATCCCTCTTAGCTATTAACCAAAGTCTGCAAGGCTGCTTGCCCAAGATCTTTGTTTTCAGGAAGGAAAGAAAAGGGGAAGGAGGATTTATGGTTGGTCCTGGGGGTGGGGCTGACCCAAGTGTCACACTCAGGGGTGTGACAGAGGCCCCCAGTCCCTGCCAGCCACTGGTGTGCCAGGGAAGGGACAAGGTGCAGCTTCTAGTCCGGGGAGTCTCTGTTGTCCCCAGCTGCTGTGATGCTCAGCAGTGGGGATCTGGAGGACTCCTTTCCTCCAGTTCAAACCCCTGTGGGAATGCTGCCTTGTTTCTTGGGCACTCCTCATTGCTGTGGCAGATCTCTGTTGGGGGCCTGGCAAAATCCTGGGGATGCTCAGCTCTCTCTATGGCAGAACACTTTTCAGAGCATTTTGAGCAATGTTTTAGGCAGTTTAGGGCTGTCAGGCCCCTACATTTTCATCTGCTGCCTCCAGGTGAAGCTTTGGGAGGAAGGATGTGGTGGGGAGGTGCCTGCACCATGAGCCTGCCCGGGAATTCTGTGCCAGCTGTTGTTCTGCTTGAAAACTGCCTCAGTCCCTGAGAACAGGGGTGAGGGCAGCTGGCTGTGATGAGACAGGGGAAATGAAGTTAATTACGACATTTCAGAGATGCTGATTTCTTAATAGAAAGCTTTCTAAGGGAAAAGCCTGGACCAGCTGTGTGTCTCAGAGCTGAAATGAAGTGAGTGCTTCATGCAGTGGGTATCCAGCGGACACGAGTGGGGCCATCTGAGACCTTTGTTGTCTCCAGGCCTACCTCTTGGTTTTTCCTTGAAAAATAAAATAAACAGACATAAATTATTGCAGTTTATAGAGGAATGAAACCCACACCAAGGGCTCTTTGCCCTGGAGAATGAGTGGAGCCAGGGGAGGATGGTGAGGTGAGCAGGAGGGGATCCTGCTGTGATAGTGGCTGCAAAGGACAGGTCTGCAGCTCCCTGATTTCTGGGTCCCCATGAGCCCAGGTGAGCTGGGCTCAGCCACATGACCCACAGTAGCCACATCTGGCCCCTACTGACACAGGTCCTGTAGCTCCAGAGTGTGTTGGAGGGCTTTGTTTCACCTGGCTGTGGTGAGATGGGTGAAAGGGAGTCGCCCATGTGCAGCAGTAACTCTGTGATGTTCAACATGGGACTTGGTTCCCAGTGTTTTTCAAAGACTGGGCAATTTCCAGGTGCATTTTGGACATGAGCAATTCAGCAGAGGCAGATCTGGCCCATGAGCAGGGATAAGAGCATCCTGCTGCAGGGTGGATGCTGATGAATGCCCCCCTTAGACCAGAGCACCATTCCTGCTGTCCAAGCACCTGCTCAGGGATGTGGGAGCATCCCTGGGAGCCCCTGGGTGAGCTGCTGAAGCCTTTGCAGCAGCAACCACAGAGCCTTCTCCTTTAGCATGGCAGCACCATCCACACTGGTCCCTAGAGAGCACCTGGATGGCAGGGCAGAGCTGATTCTTCACAGCTGTCCCCCAGACACAGAGGTGAGACTCAAGGACAAGAAGATCCTCCATCCCAAAATGTGTTCTTGTCCTGGCTGGCTGCAGATTCCCTAACTCACACCTGCTAGTCAGTCCCTGTCTTGCTGGGTAATTTATAGGCTTTTAGGTGCCTTGTTGGTGGCTGCTTTTGCTGTAGTGTCTGGCCTCAGGGTCCAGACTAATTTAAATTTGTCCTTCTCAAATTCTGTGCGTTTTTTCAGGGCCTGTTGAACCATTAAGAATAAATCATCTTAAGCTGGTCAGAAGTTTCAGGCTGAGGGAGCTCTGGGATGGTGATCAGAGCAGCAGGGACACAGAGAGCACGGTGTGGGCGGATGGCTGAGGGGACACAAATCATGGCAGAACGTGCCAGATCAAATGTCAGCTTCACACGACCTAAGGGCTGGGAGCAGAGATGGGAGAGAACTGGGGCTGATTCCCACCATCACAGGGTGGGAGCAGCTCAGTAAAAATCCTCCTTGAGCCTTTTCTGCTCTGTTTTGCTTCCTGGTGCATGTCCAGGGACAGGGGTAAAGGCTGTCCCTGCTGCTGGGATGTGAGGTGAGGATGGAGGGAGCTGCTCAAGGTGAACAACACTGTCTGCATCCTAATTAACTGGAGCTACACATATCAAAATCAAGAGGCTCCAAGAGGCAGAGAGCTCCTGGAAATAACGCTCAGGGTTCTGCAGGGCTGCAGGCTTTGCTCTGGGCCCTCTGCCCCTGGTGTCTGCAGCTCCGTTTTGGGTTTTGGGTTTGCTGCAGCCAGCTGGTCCTTAGCCCCAGCCCCCATCCTGCAGCCTTGCTGTGGCTGGGTGGAAAAGAGGGAAAGATGTCAAAACAAGAGGTCTGCAGCTCACCCTGAGGCTCAGCCAGGGGCAGGATCCGTTCCTGTGAGGAACAGGTCCTTAAAGCCCAGAGGGTTTGGCTACCTACCTACCCTTAATGACCTATCCTTAATCTCCTCTCCCAGACCGTGTGTTCCCCTTACCAGAGGGTTCACTTACCAAAAAGGAGGGGAAAGACGAGTGCTGAGCTGATATCCAGGTGTTTTTCCTCTTAGGCTTCAGCATCTGAGAGAACAGGAAAGCAGAGTAAAGCAATTACTGTTGTGACAAAGAGGGAGCTGGATGAAGAGCTGAGAACCACCCTGTGGGAGATGCTCCATTAGGAAATTACCTCCGTGGCAGAGTGCAAGAAAGTGGCCCAGCAGGGAGCTAATGTCCTCCATGGAATCCACAGGCTTATCTGCAGCAGAGCTGTGTCATGGGGGAAGAAACTGAGGTGCCTCCTAAAGCCTGAGAGTTTAATTTGTCTGGGTTTTTTTGGTGCAGATTAAGACAAAGAACACTCTCAGTTCTGGAGGAAAAGAAATAGAGGTTAATCCACAGAGAAGTGATTGATTGATTTTTGTGTGTACTGAACATTCTGGAAATGTTTGGGAACATTGGTTGGTTGGGACAATGGCTGTTGGCTCTCAACATGTAGAGAAAGTGGTGTAGAAGTAATTAATTAGGTGTAAATTAATTCCCCCCCGC
>VZRV01001561.1:256086-272417 GCA_013398115.1 Falcunculus frontatus | reverse complement strand
AAAGTGCAGAATCAGCTTTACATTCCACAGAAGATGGGTTGAAGGAAGTGGTGGGACAACCACCTCAGTGTGTCCCGTGTTGGAGAGAGGGAAGGTGGCTCTGCCATATCCTCGAGGAGATGGTGAGGAAGGAGGCAGAGGAGAGGGATCAGTGCATTGAGGGATTTTGCAGGGCCAGGCAGAGCAATTGCACCTGGACTCTGAATTCATGCTGAAAAGTGTCTGGGAGGAGTGGGGCCAGTGGGGCTGGAGGGATGTGGGAGGGAGCTGAAGGTTTGATCCTCACACCCTGAGTTCAGGGCTGGCTGAGATGTCCCAAACTTCTCAGTGCTGGGGACACAGGAGTGTGCAGGGAGGCAGCTTTGTTCCCCCCTTGGATGGGGGTTGGAGGTGGGAGAATTGCTGCTTGTTTCTCCCACTGGTCAATGACAAAAAATCAAACCCAAACAATCTTTAAGTTTTTCTGTTTTGCAGTGAAGTTGCTCCCCATTGCTCAAAATTGTTATTCTCTTGAGGAATAACATCAGTAAAAGCAGTCAGGGTTAGAGGCATGTTGATGAATTGCCTCTGGCTCCAGCCCTCCTGGAAGGATGGACTGTAACAAACTTGACCTTTGGGAAGCTTGAGCCAGCCCAGCCAGGTTTGTGGTCTTTAGGGGAAACTGCAGCTCCCAGGAGACCTTTGCCAGCACAGTCTTAGGTGACTGAATAATTTCCTAAAGCCTGAGCTGACAATGCTTATTTTTGTGAGAGCTGATAAAACAGGGATTTCACTTCTTCATTTTAATCCCCCTCTGCTGACCTGGAGGGGAAAATGAATCCACTCACAGACCCACCTCACCCCCTGTGCTTTGCCACGTTTATGCCAAGTGCAAGAATTCGAACAAGAAAGGAAAACTCGCCCACCCTGAGATGCTCCTCTGGAGTTCAGGGCACTGGAGCCTGCTGTAATTCTCCTTAGGAAATCCCAAAGCTTAAAGCCCTGGCAGCTGCCTGGTTGTGTTGGATTTGCAAAGTGCTTTTGCTCATTCATCCCATCACAAAAGGAAAGGCACTGGTATTTTCCTTCTACTGCTTTTGGTTATGTAGGTTTGTCTGGGCTGGCTTTCTAAGACCCTGTGATTGATTTCTGGGCCAGGAAAAGCCTCACTCAGGCTTGTATGGGGATCTCAAAGTATTTCCAACAATGTTGCCATCAGTGCTCACCTCCAAAATCTTCCCTTGGCTTTCAGGGTCAAATGTAGGATCATTTGGTCTTGCTTTCTGAAGCTGTTTTCAGACTTCTGACACAAGCACAGCTTAGATCTCCAAGGCAGGTAAAAAAATAGACTTTATAGTCTGGATTGTGGCTCCCCTGTCTGCTTCTCTTGCAAACCTGGCCACGTCACCATGTGTCCCAGCAGGGTTCAGAATGTGCCAGTGATAATGTTCTGCCAAGAATTCAAATCATTTATCAAGAGCTGAAGAAGCTCAGACCCTCAGGGGAGGGCACAGCACTGGGAAGGGCAGTTGTGGGTTTGCTGTTCTGAATGAAATTGGCAAAAAAGCTTTTTAGGTCAAATCAGACCCTGTAATATTCTAATACATATCAGGCTGAAAATAGTGCAGCAGTTTACGGGTAGAAGTGTTACCCTCAAATGAACTTGCACTCTGTTAATAACATCATTGTCTGCCATTTTTGGCACCGTTTCTGCTAAGGCCATTAGTAGAGTAAATGATGGATGAGCTGAAGTTTTAAAATTATACCTATTTGAGCTCTTATTCTGCCCAGGAGAGGAATACCTTGGAGCTGAAATGTTAGATTCAGTCACAGAGTCACGGTTGAGCTTCCATTTCTGCAGATGCTGCACATCCCCCTGGATAGGTGATCACAGCTGGCTCTGCTTCATTTCCCAAGTGTGAAAAGGAGATGATTGTCATTAGAGCAAGGTGACTCCTTCTTCAGGGCAGTCGGTTCATGTGGTAAAAGTAATATTGAAATGACAAAAAATCTTTGAAGTAGAGTTTGACTCGTGACTTCACTCCTTTCTTTAGGAAGAACCATTGTGATGTTTTGATTTCTGGTTCAAACCTAGCTCCTCACCAGTTTTTGGCTGTCCAGGGCTGGCCGTGTTGCCCGTTCTGATTTGACAGCTTACATTAGCCATGCTCTCTGGCTATGATCCCACACCTAACGGCTGATCAACTTACCCCTGCAGCTTTCAAATCAGCGTACTGGCTAAAGCTCTCACCAATACTTGTAATAAAGAAGCCATAGGTAGTGAAATCCTAAGTTAGCCTTACTGAAGTAGTTTTTCAGGAAACACCATCTGAGTTCACAGTCTCAGGTTTTCATGGTGCTCACTGGCAGTCTGAGGGAATGGTTCTACTGCCCCTGGAACTGATTGTGGAGAGACCATTTGTGGTGTTGTAGGAGATGGGCTGATCTGTGTGGGAGGTTGAAAGGTGAGGGTGGCCAATCTCACTACGTAATAAAATACAGCATCTCCTTCCTAAAGCAGCAGAATCTGCTTCAGTGAAGTTCAGTGTCTGACCCATCAGGGTCAGGTGGAACTCTAACCACTGCTCATTCCTGCATTTCAGATTCACCAAGATGAAGACAGCCACCAACATTTACATCTTCAACCTCGCTCTGGCTGACACCCTGTGCCTGATGACCTTGCCTTTCCAGGGAACAGACACATTCCTGGGCTTCTGGCCCTTTGGCAATGTCTTGTGCAAGATCGCCATCTCCATCGACTACTACAACATGTTCACCAGCACCTTCACGCTGACAATGATGAGCGTGGACCGCTACATCGCCATCTGCCACCCCATCAAAGCCCTGGACATCCGCACGCCCCACAAGGCGAAGGTGGTCAATGTTTGCATCTGGGCACTGGCTTCTGTCTTCGGCATCCCGGCCATGGTGATGGGATCTGCAGAGAACGAGAACAACGGTCAGTAAAACTGCGTCCAGCGGGAGGGAGGTGCTGGTGGACAGGAGGGGACAGGGAGGGGGGGTGCCAGTTTCATCTGTGGGGTGAAGTCTTTGCTGTAAAATCATCTTAACTCTTCCCTTTCTGCCCCTCCCTCTCTGTATCATTGCTACTGCTTTTCTAGTATTAAACATAGAATTAGTATTTTCTAGTATTAAACATAGAATTCTTACGTGAGGAATCGAATATTAAACATAGAATTTTTATGTTAGGTTGGGAAAGACCTCTAAGTTCATCAAGTCCAACCATTAACCTAACTAACCTAAACTAATCTGAATGTGCAGATGCTTTTCTGCTTGGTCTGCCTTTGCTCATCTTCCTTCCCTTTTTATTTTTTTACTCTTGCAGAAATTGATTGTCTAATTAAGCTCCCTTCTCCCGTGGACTACTGGGATCCAGTGTTTGGCATCTGCGTCTTTCTCTTCTCCTTTATGATCCCCGTGTTGATCATCACCATTTGCTACAGCCTCATGATCAGGCGGCTCAAGAACGTCCGTGTCCTCTCAGGCTCCAAGGAGAAGGACCGGAACCTGAGGCGCATCACCCGCATGGTCCTGGTGGTGGTGGCAGTTTTCATTGTGTGCTGGACTCCCATCCAGATTTTCGTGCTGGTGCAGTGCTTGGGTGCCAAGGCAGAAAGCGAGCTGGAGCTGGCCATCTCCTGCTTCTGCACCGCGCTGGGATACGCCAACAGCAGCCTGAACCCCGTGCTCTACGCCTTCTTGGATGAGAACTTCAAGGCGTGCTTCAAGAAGTTCTGCTTCCCCACCGCCTTCAGGACCGAGCTCCAGATGTCCAACAGGATGTGCAGCATCGCCAAGGATGTTGCCTATGCCTGCAAGAACTCGGAGGGGACTAACAATCCGGCCTGACTAGGCATGGAAATCCCCATGGTGGCTGTCGCCCAGCAGAGTCCGACCACCCCCACGTCAGAACTAACTCAGATAACGGCCCTTTAGCAGGACCTCAAAACTGAGAGGTGAGAAACCAAGGAAACAATTTTAGGGGGTTGGGAAAACCGGATACTGCGAGAGCACGCAGAGAAAGTGAGCCCATTTGATGCATTTTTGATTCCAGTGCATCCTGCACTAAGGAACGTGTTTGAAATCAGCCCTTTGATTCCTGCGAAACCCTGGGGTTTGCAACATTATTGAGAGTTTGGGAATCAAGGGTTTAAAATAGGCATCGCTCCTGGGGCTTACACTTCTGCTGCTGGGAGACAGACAGGATGTGAACTCTTGTGTTGCTTTTTTCCTCCCCAAGTGGAGATGCTAACGGCTCGCGTGGCTCACCAGGCGCTCATGTGCGGGTTTTCCTCCTGTGCCATCGCTCTGAAATCAGACTCTGCTGCAGCCAAAGTGGGCAGGAGTCATCAGACAAAACCCAAGATCATCTCCAGGATGAGTCATCGCGCAGGGAAGGATGCAGGGAGGGAGAGGAGGGAGCTGACGGGAAGAGAAATTCAAACTGCCTTCAAATGCCGGCTCCTGCAGATGGGACCTGCAGTGAAACCCCCTCTCAGAGGGGAGCAGGAGGGAGAAGGGACTGTCAGAACTGATGACATAGCTCTGAAGAGGAGGAAGAAAAAAGACCGAGGAAATGAACACAATTCCTCATTTACATGCTGCTATGACTTTTTTTTGAACTCTGTATTTCCAGTGTAATAATGGACAGAATGTGTCTGTAAATCCATGTCTGTAGTGGAATAGGTGCAGATACATGGTAGGATTTCACCTTACCAAGCATGCCTTGGGCGTCTTCCTCGGTGAGAGGAGGAAGGAATGAAGTGGCCTATAGACACATGTATTTATGTATTGGGGAAAGCCATTTTGGAGAAGTCAGAATGGCAGCTCTTCCAGAAGACATGGACATTCCTGGTGGGAGGAGGCAGCCTAAACCAGTCCCACCCACTGCACATGGGATAAGCGGGGCACAAACCGTACCAAACCTGGGGTTTTGTGGTTTGTTTTATGTTTTTAACTGAAATGAGATCCACGATGCTGAGAGCACGTGGGAAGTGCTGCCCAGGTACCACCCCTCCTGCCAAACATGGATTGATTTTCCTCTCCCAGAGTAGGCCAGAGCTTTGTGGAAAATGAAATGTCCTGTCATATCACTCAATAACAAAAGCTTCCCCAAAGAGCTTCACCACTGAGTGCCCTCTGTGCTGGGGAGGGCAGCAGGCTGGGATTCTCCCCGGAGCACAACAGCCCAGGGAAATCTGGGCAGTGGTGGCCAGTGGTGCTGATGGGGGAGAAAAGCACCAACTTCCACCTGGAGAGGGGAGCTCAGTTCCAACTTGAGAACCAGCAGCATCGTCCAGACTGTACAGATTCCAATGTGAATATATTTCTTGTGCTCTGGTCTATGAGATTCTGTATTTTTAATGTGTTGATTTGCCAATATTTTAACGCTGTCTTGTTCTTTATATATGCTGTACAAAGGAATCGAATGTTATATTTCTATGTAGAGTGTTTCCCTCATGGCTGGGCTTAAAATATAGACGCAATTCCAGTGGCCCACGTGTAGGACCCAGATCCCTTGTAAACTGCTCAAGCTGGGAGGATTTTGATGCTGATTAGCATTTGATTGGGAATCTGGATGGATACCAGAGCAAACTTTGCAATTAGCACTTCCCCTGACCAATCTGGAGGGAGGAGGAAATCTGGGCACTTTAAGCACTTTGTAGCGGATATTAATCCCCAAGCCCTCACCAGGAAATCCCATATAAACCCCAGGCATGTGAAGAACAGCTCCTTGAGAACTGTGCTGCTGGCAAGCTGCATCCATGCCTTTGGAAAAACTGGATTAGGTGGGATGTTATTTGTGGGTGCAGTAACAGTGTTGGGCAGTGAGTGACCTTGGGTCTGCTCAGCCCCTCTGCTGTGGGATGGTCTGATGGGGTCTGGGAATGGTTGGGGCTGAAGCTGGGAACTGACTCTCGGGCTATTGTTACCCTTAGGGAGCAGGAGAATGTTCATTAGTGGCTGGCTAAGGAACAGCCACCCTCCCTTTGTCCTTCTTGGCTGGGTTTTTAAATAGATTTATGTCCTCTGGAAAAAAAATATACCAG
Organism: Falcunculus frontatus; assembly: GCA_013398115.1. Lineage (NCBI taxonomy): Eukaryota > Metazoa > Chordata > Aves > Passeriformes > Falcunculus > Falcunculus frontatus. The sequence goes on along the minus strand of VZRV01001561.1, from coordinate 266,367 downwards.
TGTTTGGCATTTTTAAAATATGGATTTTGTTATAATGACTATGCTGCAACGATGTTACGTATTCAAGTACTCAATAAACGTGTGTTTACCAAGCTTTTGGGTATTTCCATGGCCCTTGCAGTGAATGTGTTTAGGCATTCTGTTTAATGCTCAGTGACGTTTGTTGTAAGAAGAGCAGCAAACACCTGAAAGCAAAACTTTATTGTACTGTGCCTCTGGAGTTACAGGCTCATGGTCATCTGGATGGCTTTAGTGCTGGCTCTGTAATTCCCTTTGGAAGTGGTTGTGTTGGTGTGATTTTTACAACTGCTGCATTGTAAATGACAATTAGGTGGCTACTTGTGTGCTTTAATAAAGGAAAATAAAAACTCCTGTGCTTTGGATGGTAATCTGGAAGAGTTAACTGGGTGGATTGGGAATGTCTCAGCCCATCCCTTTTAAGGGAGATCAGTGGGAACTTTTGTTACACAGGAAAGTTTGTCTGTAGTTAACATAGGAACAGAGGATGTGAAAATGCTGGAAAATTGGGTCCCTGGGTCTTGCAGAGGGCAGCTGTGATGTGCAGGCAGCTGCCTGCTGTTGGAGGTGAAGCCTGCTGAAGGATGAAAACAAGCTCTTCCCACATCCTCTCCCCACAATTCCCAGGAGTTACGGGGTTAGGTGTGACCTGGGAGAAAATAAATTGCAGAACTGCTCTGAAAATAGAGCCAAGGCCGTATTCTCCAGGAAAGATGGATCAGCCAGTGAGATGTGCAATAAGGAAAGCGCTTTCTCTCGGCACAGAAATCAATATTCCTACCCAAGCAGGTAAATATCAGGAGAGGGTTTTTTATGAGCAGTGGTGATTTTCTTCTTAAAAAAGAAAAAGTAAATTGGTGAGAAAAAAATTTGAAATCTTTATTTTTCTTCTAGTTCAGTTAATTATAAGTATCCAGGGGTGAGTTCTTACAGCAAAACCATAAACCAAAGTTCTTTATTCAGTATTATGGGATTTATTAATGTACAAAGTGTTCTCTCTGCTGCTGTTGGCTGAAATCAAGCGCTGGAAAAGGCTGAGGAATGGATGAGCTGGGGACTGAGCTCTCCCCCAAGCAGCTCCTTGGCTCTTGGTAAACCCAGGCAGATCTCTGGCTTTGCAAGAGCCACATCTCCCTTCCTTCTCCCTGAGCCAACAACATTCCCCCCTCTGTGAATCACAACTTCCAGCAGCAGAAATAAGGAGTGGAATTTATGCTTTCACTGAGGTTTGGATGCCCAGCACCCGCAGGCACATGCTGGGGCTCTCGGTGGTGTTCTCTGCAAGGCCAGGAGTTGGTCTCTGATCCTTGTGGGTCCCTTCCAGCTCTGGATATTCTGTGATTTATGGCTTTATGCCATGGGAAGAGCTGAGCTGGGGAGGTGCTGGGTTACCCTTTACGAGCTGCAGGTCAGATGGGGGTTGGGTGCTTTGGGTGAGTATTCACCTGAAATCCCTCTTCCCAAGCCCACTGTCCATAGGAGCCACAAAGCCTTTTCCTTGCTCTGAATGCCTCTGACCCCCACAAAGCCTGGTCCCCAGGGCTGAAAACAACTTCAGCAGGCGGGAGAAACCCCGACTGCAGAAAGACCAAAGCTGGGTTTGCCCCTTGTGGTACCCCCTGCTCCAAAGCTCAAGATTTGCCCTGATGAAGACACTGCCTGGTGCTGAGCAGTTGCCATGTCTGTTTTTCCAAGGTGAGGAGCTAGACAGTAAATATGTCTTTTTTAAAATTATTTTTTTCTTTTTTTTCCCCACAAGGAGGTTTGTTAACTCTTTAAAGAGCTGTCGCTGGGCTCCAATCTCTCTGGGTACTTTGGGATATCATGGCTGGGTAAAACAACACTCCAGAGAAGGATGCCTCTCACCCTGCAATGCTTTACAGGGAAGGTGGCTACTCTCTATAGTTAGAGCTTCTTTTTTTAAATGAAGAGGATCTCCAGCAGCAGCTGGTGTGGGTGCAGCCTTTGATATCTGCTCAAAAGAGAGACTCAGACTGGCAGCAAAGCAGGCTCTGCCAGAAAAACTCCAACCTGCTTTCCCACTCGTTTTGCTGTGCTCCCCCTCAGCTATTTTTGTGGGTATTTACGCAGAAGCAAATTTCTCCTTCCTTCAACAGGAGAATCTCCTTCGGACACATCCCCGGCTGCAGCCCTGATTGTGCATTCATGGCTTCATGCCATGTTTGCCATGTGGATCTCTGCATTGCTGTGACTTTGCAGAATCAATTGGTAATTCACACCCCTGATCTTCACCTCCCAAACCCTGCCCAGGGCTGTCTGAAGGACCAGCTCTTACTCCTTGGCCTTCTCCTGTGCTGAGGAGAACCACGGAGCTGAGATGGGAGGGATGGAGGGTAGGATCCAGCAGCAAGAGTTGTAGGAGGGAAAGCTGTCCCATCTCCATGGTGAGGATTGCTTGTGAGGTGGGGAGGCTGAAAAAGGGAGAGAAGGGCAAGTCCAGAGGAGGGCACAAAGATTTTCTGAGGGCTGGAGCATCTCAGCTACAGACACAAGCTGAGACAGCTGGGGGTGTTCAGCCTGGAGAAGGCTCTAGGGAGACCTTAGAGCCCTTTCCAGAGCCTAAAGGGGCTCCAATAGAGTGGGAGAGGGACTTTGGCCAAGGGCCTGGAGTGTCAGGGCAAGGGGGAGTGGCTTCACATTGACAGAGGTCAGAGTTATTAGGAAGAAATTCTTCCCTGTGAGGGTGGGGAGGCCCTGGCACAGGGTGCCCAGAGAAGCTGTGACTGCCCCATCCCTGGAAGTGTCCGAGGCCAGGTTGGATGGAGCTCTGAGCAACCTGGGGTAGTGGAAGGTACCTCTGCCCACAGTAGGTGGTTGGAATGAAACATCCTTTAAGATTCTTTCCCACCCAAACCAATGTATGATTCTATGGTTCTATGAAATGGAAGGTGGACTCAAGGTGGGAAGAATAGCCCATAACCCAAAAGGCCTGGTGCTGCTTGAGGAGCAGAGAAGGACTGTGAGAAAGTAGAGCATGTGCTGTGTGATGCTCATGGGTGTTTGGCACAGGGGTTTTTGCCCTCTCCTTGTCACGTCTGTTTTGAGTGGCCCACAGTGGCTGCAGGCACCTGCTCTCTTGCCCATTTAGACTGGGGATTCATGGCACCTTTGCTCAAAATGTGGTGGCAGAAGTACCAAGGCCCTAGCTCCTTTTGAAAGAGGGAGTTTTAGGATTTCTCCAAGCAAAGGGTTTGCTGTTGGAATGGGTACTGTTAAATCAAAGAGCCCCACAGCTCACAAACTCCCTTTGTTCCTGCTTTCAGCACTCTGAAGCCTGGATAGATTGCATGACAGAATGAAACAATCAATAAATAGAGCAACATGGTTTCGTATCTTGGCAACGATGATGCTGCCGAACGATGTAAACTGACTTTGCTCTCTCTCCCTCAGTGCAGAGATCCTGTCTGGCTGCAGGGAAGGAGTGATGCCGGCTCTCCACAGTGCTGGGGGACACAGACAGCCCCTTCCCACACCTCAAGGTTTCTGCAACCCAAAACCTCCCTAAATAGTCTCTGGGTTAGAAAGTGTACAATAATATCCTACTCCAGCTGGGATCACCTTCACCCCCCAGGACAACATCTCCCTTGTTTGGATTCACAGAATCTCACAGTCCTACAATGGTCTGAGTTGGAAGGGATCTCAAAGATGATCTAGTTCCAACCCCCTGCCATGAGGGGGATCCTTGGGAGTTTGGTCTTCCTGTGGCTGAACTGCTGGAAGGGTCTCTGGGAGGAAATCACATCCAGTTCATCCAGCCCACTCTTGCAGCAAAAGGGGATTTTCCTCCAGTCCGTGTTATTTCTGAGAGAGGATGCAGCTCCAGTGCTGATGGAGTCTCCTGCTGCTGGCAGTGGTCAGGGACAGCATCTCTGCTTCCCTCCCCTCTGGGCTTGAAGCCAAGCAGGAAGGGCTGGAGCCTGGAGCAGCAGCAGCAGCACTGCCAAACAGCACATTTTCAGTGTAGTGAAATGAAGAATGATTCTTCAAGAAACCAAACAGGAAACTTGATTTTTCCATGGAAACCATTGAAAGAATCAGCATCTTCCCATAGACTGGTTTTGGCTGCATTAGATCACCATTTTCCTGGCCACGGAGAGGAGCCCAGACAGAGCCTGAGCTGGCTCTGTCCATTCAATAAACATCAGCTTCTCTGTGTGTTTCCAGCCTGGCACGTGCAGTGAATGCTCCGAGAAAAGCTCATGCCATGCTGATTTCATTCAGTGATAGGGAACAAAACCAGAAGCTCTGCAGTCAACATGAAATTAAGATTAATGGCTTTTCAGCTTGATTTCCTCTGCGTGAAACAAACCCCGTATTGCGATTTGGCTATTTAATGTTTGCTCAGTGTTAGGCATTAATAGCAACTTCTCCACATGCACAGGTCACTTGTACTCATAGTTTGGAGTTTCCCTCATCTCGGCCTTGCACTGCTCTTGCTTTGCTTAACCACAGAGGAAATCATAGAATCACCAAATGGGTTGGGCTGGGAGCGACCTTAAATGTCATCTATCCAACCTTCATGCTGTTAAAATTTCTGGACATAATCACCTGCCTCCAAGGACCCAGCATAAAGAGGCAGAAACAGAGCCCAGCCCCTGGTGCTGGTGTTTAACCCTTCTCCCCGCATTCCAGTGGTGGCTGGGAGGTGGCAATGGAAATCCAGCCAGGGCTCTCCCTGGGTTTGCTTTGGCATCTGCACTGGGGTTTAATTTTAATTTAATGTGCTTGGCTGTAAAACTGTTTCATCTTCTGGTGAGTGTCAGCGATGCCACCGAGCCCTTCTGCCTGGGGCTATCCACAAGGTGTAGGATGAGCTCAAGACCAGGCTGGATGGATGGGGCTCTGAGTATCCTGGTGAGTGGGAGGTGTCCCTGCCCATGGCAGGGGGTTGAAACTGGATGATCTTTAAGGTTCCTTCCAACCCAAACCATTCCATGATTCTCTGATTCTCTGATTCTGTGATTCTGTGAGCTGTTGGCTCTGACCTGCCCCATCCATCATGAAATAGAGGCCATCAGCTTCACATCCCAGCTCCTGGTCAGCATGGATGAAGGAGCTCAGCTGGGTGTGGCCATGGCATGAAGGATCCCGCTGAATCCATCACACGGATAAGGGAAATTTAATTACATCCATAAGATTTCCATCAATGCTGAGCAGCAGCAGGCTGGGTCTCAGGGGAGATTTTTCATTGCATTGAAATCTGACTTTATTAATTACCAGTCTCTGATCTCATTTGAGGGTTAATTTTATGAAACTGAATCCTTATTTCTCCGATTTCCTTATTCAGCTGGTTTATTGAGTCTTGTACAGGGTCTGGTTTGGACCTTAGAAACTCTCAAGGTGTCTCACACTTCTGGCACGAGCTGTGCAGGAGAAGCATCGGAGCAAGGGGAGGTGATGGAGACGTGCAGAAGTCCTACTGAAAGAGAAAGAAAACACATCTCAGGAAAACTGAAAATGGGGACAGTTGCTGGCTGTCAAAGGTCTTGCTGCCAAACTATAGCTTGTTTTACCCACAAAGGGAACTCCCCCTTCACACATGGGATGCTGGTGGCAGCACCCAGAGCCCCCACTCCATCCAGCCAGTGAACATTGTGGTGGGGGGCTTTAGCAGAGCGACACCAGCCTTTGGTGCACCCCAGGCTGTTCACTTCCTCAGGGGAAAGCTTCCCATCCTCTGTTTATCCAGGAAGCACCGGACTTGGCTGTAGGCACTTAGGAGAGTGCCTGGTTTTTATCTACACATCAAATTTACTTTTTTTTAAAAGAGAAAATAGCTGCTGAACAGCCCTTGAAGCTTGGGGCTAGTGTCTAATTCCACTTGAAGAGCTTTGTTAGATAATTGCAATATTTTTCTGAGAGAAAATAGAACAATCGAGGCTTGTAATTAAAAGCCATTCAGGCAGCTTTGATCCCTCCCTCTGCATCTTCACTTACCAAACACAAATGCCAATGAGGACTCATGGCAATATTTACTGTCACTGTTCTTGGCCTTTGCCTTTAAATTAACTCCTCTTCCTCACTTCCAGACAAAAGGAGGAGGAGGGAGGGAAATGTGGGAATGTGGCATGTGGCTTTTCAATAGGTGATTCTTTTGAAAGACTTTTTTGGAGCATGCCTGATATTACAGAATCATAGAATCATTAGGTTTAGAGAAGCTCAATGAGTCCAAGTATCAACTCAGCTACAACCACCACGTTCACCACTAAACCATGTCCTGAAATGCCACAGGTTTTTTGAACACTTCCAGGCATGGTGACTCCACCACTGGCTTGGGCAGCCTCTTCCAGGGCTTGAGCGGCCTTTTGGTGCAAAAATATTTCCGAATATCCAATCAAACCTCCCCTGGCACAACTTGAGGCCGTTTCCTCTCGTCCTGTCTCTCCATGATGACAAACCTGGAGCTCACCTGGAGGCTTCAGAGCTGCCACAGAACAAGGGTTTATCACCCCAAAACTGGCTCCAGGCTCAACCTCAGCTGCAGTGGTGGTGTGGGTAGGGCAAGACCCACACACTCTGCCCTGGGCATGGACAGGGAGCTGCCAGGGCCATGTCCCCACAGGCCACAGAGGATCCTCAGGTGACCTCCTGACTCACTGTGAGAGGGAATCCAGCCTGGGAAGTTCCCTTCCCTTCAGCAGCAGGTGGGAATGTCAAACCTTGAGGTGCTGAGACTCTCTGAAGGCACCAAAGTGGGCTTGTTTCTCCCAGAATTGGCAGTAAAGCCATGTCCTTGGGTATATGGTGGGAGCGTCAGCGGCTCATCAGCACCCGAGGGCTCCCAGCAACCACGAGGAAACAAGGTGAGTGCTACAGATAAGTCAGGCTGTACAGAGAAGGGACAAATCCTCTTTTTTGGATTGATTTTAACGGTACCATCTAGAGATCCTTCTGCTTCACATCTTCTATAGTCCAAGTTTTTGCTTCTCTGTATTTAATTTTTATTTTTGTCTTTTTCTCACATAAAGATGCTTCTGAGAGGCAGGCCTTCAACTCTCAGTGGGGTATTATTTCTTTTCTCACCCGAAAATCGTGACCAGCCTTAGGGAGGCAGTGTGAGACTGCCTAAAACCCAGGGGATTAGAGCTTCCCGGGAGAACAAGCTGCAGCACAGCTCGGATGAGGACAGTTGATCCAAACAGCCAATATTGCTGCAGCACGAAGATTTAAAAAGCAGCAACTGCTTCCGATCCCCCGCCTTAGTTCAGATGCCCACATTGAAAGCCCGCAGTGGGAACACGAGCCCTGGATGAACCTAATTCCGGTTCTGGGGTGGGAAATGGCTCCCAGGGGTGATGGAGCAGAGTCCTCCAGGGCTGTGCCATCATGTGTGGGACAAAACGAGGAAGGTGATTCACTCCCGGAGCAGGAACCTGCTGCTGCTGCAGTGGGCAGGAGCCAGAGGAAAGGCTTCAGCTCCTGCCGTGTCCAGGGAGCTGCGTGGCTGCACCGCACCTCTGCACTCATTAACACATCCCAGACTGTCCCAGGCGGGAATTTCCCCGGCTTTGAGGCTGAGCTGACTTCCCTGCTCAGTGCATGGCTGGCTGGGAAGGGGTTAGGACAGGAGCGAGCCTTGAGGGTGCCTAATTCAGCCTCCGGCGACCCTGCAGACCCCAGACGGGATGTTTGCTTTAGGAGGGGATTTATTCAGTGAATCGTTAGTGGGGTTTATTTCCCCGCTTCCAGTTTTCAAGATGCAGCTGATGTGGGCTGGTGTGACAAGCCAGCCCCAGCAGTGGGAGGAAATTCAAAGGAATGAGCTGGCGTGCGGGGTTTCCCTGGGGGGATCTTGTGCTGGGAGTGGGCAAGCGTCTCCTTGGAGGTGTTTTCTGCTCTGCCAGAAGGAGCCGAAGCAGCCTGGCCTCGGATGCTGTGCTCCGAGGGTCTGCCCGGGCACGGGCACCCCAAATTTGCCGGCTCCCCTCAGCAGCAGGGCGTCAGGCTGTGTGTGAGGCTGAGCAGGAGATGCAGCGATGCTGAGCCCAAAGCAGAGAGTGCCGCTTAGCGCCGCCGGGCTGAACCGCACCGCACCGCCGGACTCACCCCGGCCACCTCGGGGCTCCGTGGGGGCTGGAACCCCGCCTGAGCACGGGAGGAGACCTCGGCCAATGCAAATCCTTCTCCCCTTGGAGCCTGGCACCCCGTAAGAGGGGCCAGCACACATGTGTTACGTGTTTGACACGGGGAAAATCACGGATGAAGCAGGACGATGCTGAGATGGGGCTGCTCATGCTCGGAAAGGGAAGGCCCAGGGGCCCAGGGGATTTGGGCAATGTCTGTAAGTGCCTGTGGAGGGTTCAGAGAAGAGGGAACCAGACTCTCCCCAAGGATGTCCAGTGACAGGACAGGAAGCACAAACCGAAATGTGGAAAATTCCGTTCGAGCATAGGAAAGAAATTCCCTGTTAGCGTGGTGAAGTACGGGAACAGGTTGTCCACAGTAGCTGTGGCATCTCCATCCTTGGAGACATTCAAACCCAAGTGGGCACGGTGCTGGGAAATTTGCCCTGGATGACCCTGCTTGAGCCATGCTGCCATTCTGTGACTGTCGTGACTTGTGATTTACAGAAAAAGCTCCCACAATGTCATTGTCAGGTCTGAAAGGGAGTGACTCACACTGAAAAGATCCTTTCCATCTAACGAAATACAGTAATTTTACCACCTAATAAAATCTATTGCTTTTCCTAGAGCCCCAATGCCAATGAAGAGCGATGTTTCAGCTGATTAGGCAGCTTGGGTGAGAGGTGACATAATCTGAGTCAGTTTTCTCACTCAGAGAGGTTTTTCCACCTGGGAAGCCCATTGCCAGCAGGTGGCAACCATGCTAAAGCAAAATTCCTGGAGAAGTTTCACCTGGAAGAATATGTTCTCCTTCATTGTTCTCCCAAAGTTAGCACCTTTAATATGAAGAAGGCAACACGGTGATCGCGTATCCACACATCTGTTTTTAGTTTTCTAAAAGTTAAATTGCCATCATGAGGTATTGAGGGTTGTCAGTTTTGGTGGTGGGGTGCTGAGGGCACTGAATTGCCCTGAGAAGCCTCACTCGGGGTCTCCACCCACACTCTCACCCTCCCATTTAAGCTGAGGGCTGCAGACTCGGTTTCTTTTTTTTTTTTTTTAACCTGTTCTGCACTTTCCTGGGGGAATTTTGACAGATGAGAGCCAAGCTTGGTACCTGGGGATTTGGGGAAAGCTTGAGAGAAATATTTTAGCTAAGACAGCCTTCCTAAAACCAGTAACATGTAAACCTTGCAGGGCTAAAGGGTGTGAGAATGAGCCTTCCAAGCTTTCAACATGGAGTTTCTAATCTCCAGACTCTCCCACTCAAGTCCTGTTTCTGTTCAAGAATTTTGACTATTGATCTGTGAAAGAAGGAACTTTTTATCTGCAGTGCTTACTAGAGTTTTTCTCATGGCTTACAAAACACCTTAATTTTGTTAAAAAACTACCGTGTTTTATTTTTATAATAGGCAAAATGCAATATATATAGCAAAGACATGGCACAAGTAGCATAAACTTTCTCTTGTGAAAAAAGGACCAGTCTTTTTCCCCCCATAAAGTTTATTTCATTACTCGCTCTTAAATAGGTTTTTGACACTTAACAGGAACAATTAGTTCAAAATAATTTCTAACACAAATTCCCACAGTTGTCATAGTATTTGTATGGTGTCTTGCTTAACGCTATTTCTGAGACTCAAATCTTCCTTTTGGTCTAAATTAAACAAGGCAGAAAAGAGAAAATTTGTGGTGGGGTGGATGATGGACACCCTTCAAAATCAAAAGAAAGCCATAACACACAGGAACACACATGGACATGAAAATTGTTTCTTTTCTCTTCCAAATACTCATCCTCTGTCTGCTTTATTGATGTTTCATTGGAAGTGCTCATTAGCTCTGCTCCATTAAACAATCCTCCCTAACAACACAGTGATGAAGAACTAAGCTTTGCACTCATCTGGAAATTGGTCTCCAGGCTGTCTGTGCTGTACAGCAGATGGCAATAAAGGACCACTCTGCGGCAGAAATACACCCCTGAAAAGGAAATGTTCTGTCCCTAACAATTCAGAGTGTGAAATTAAAAAATCAGGGCATAGAAATGTAACTCTGAGAAGCTGGTGGAAGCAAAGAGGGGAAATACAGGAGTTGCAAGTGGGCAGGACAAACGCTGTTGCTGATGAGAATTATAAACAGGCCATACATTACACGCACATGAAAGAAAGGACATTGTGCATTCATT
>VZRV01001561.1:157136-256063 GCA_013398115.1 Falcunculus frontatus | reverse complement strand
CCCCCCCCCCCCCCCCCTTCAGTCTGCAAAGGTGTCCCTGAAAAGCCCTGGGAGGGCAGGGACCTGCCATCCCCAACCTCTTGTTCAAGAAGTTCTGCATTCCAGCAACTTCCGGAAACTTTTCCGAAAACTATCATCCAGGAAAGCGTACAAGAAAGGATTCAAGCATGAATTAGCATAGCTTAGGCTGGTGATGAAGTAGGATATCCCAATGACCATGGAGGTCTGGGGTAGGTCAGTGGTCAAAGCCACGATGGTGGCCAAGTGGAAGGGCGTCCAACAGAAGAGGAACACAGCCAGGACTATGAAGACCATAATGGTGACTTTCTTCTTGGCTTTGTCCAGGGCTCTGGCATTGGAGTTCAAGTGCATGTTCCTCAGCTTGTAGAGCATCATGGTGTAGAGGATGCAGATGGTGGATACCGGAATGGCAAAGCCAAGAATGAGGGTGTAGATCCTGCTGGCTTTGAACCAAAACCTCTCAGGCTTGGGGAAATTGAGACCACAACTCTTGATCTCCAGGTCGTCGGTGTAGACATTGGCAAAGATGATGAAAGGGAGGACTATGATGGTGACCAGGATCCAGATGCACAGGCTGACAATCCTGGCTGCTCGGTACGTGCGATGGGGCATCCTCTTGGACCTGACTGTAGCCAGTACCACCAGGTACCTGTCTATGCTCATCACTGTCAGGAAATAAATGCTGGAGAAGATGTTGTAGTGGTCTATGGACAAGATGACCTTGCAGAGGATTTCTCCAAAGGGCCAGTAGCGGAGGAGGTGCTCTGCAATATTCATGGGCAAGACAAGGGTGAACAGGTCATCTGCTATAGCGAGGTTCAGGATGAACATGTTGGTCACAGTCTTCATCTTGGGGGCCTTGAGGATCACATAGATGACAGCAGTGTTGCCTGTGAGCCCCACAGCACAGATCACAGAGTAGATCACGGGCAGGACAACATAGAAATCAGCTGCCTGCTCCTGGAGGGTGAAGTTGAACCTCATGCTGTTTTCCAGGTAGCAGCTGTTGCCTGCATTGCTGCAGGAGCTGTTCAGATCATCCCAAAAGGAGCTGTTTCCCATGCCTGTTGATCACAGACTACCCTCAGATGCCACTGAAAGCCTTGCTAGCTCAGAAGTGAGAGCTTTTCTGTTTGGTTGGGGTTTTTTTTCCCCCCTCTGTGAGAAGCAGCTGTTACCTCATTTAGATGCAGCTTATTTTCAAAGGTGAGTTGTGAGGCTGCATGGATCACCTAACTTACCTCTCCCCCCTGTTGAAAAAGTTAGATTTTAGAGTGGTGAGGGGGGAAAAAAATGTTTGGAAGACATAAGGCTCCATGAACTGAGCAAACAAGAGAATTATGACTTTCTAAATAAGTCAAGGAACTCTTCTTTCCGAGAGCATTCCGGTGAGCTTTGGCTTTTCTTTGCTCGGGGAGTTGAGTGGCTCCCGTTCAGCTGTCTGCAGTGAGAGTTCTTCTGTGGATGGTAGGAACAAGGAGGCAGAAGGGGGAGTTTTGTGCCTGGCTGGCTGTTCACAGCCCTTGGAGGACCCGAGGACTGGCTGCTGTTTCACTGGCACAGCACTCGCTTTCTGTGCCGGAGCAGAAGCGTTCCAGTGGTTAATTAGCGCCTGCCTTTGTGCCGGAGTTCAGGCTCTTCATGGGCTGGGATTTCACGAACAATGAAGAAGTTTCTGACACTGCTACTCCCCTCTCCCAGGGTCCCCTAGCAAAAGAAGGAGGGGGGAAAAATAGTTCAGGGAGTATTTCCAAAACTAAGGGTTAAAGGGGTTTATGCCGCAATCAAAGTAGACCTTTAAGCAAGGGTGGGCTCTGAACTTATTCACTATGAAGACCGTCCCCAGTACAAACAACTAGCAGCACCTCAAACCTGGCACAGATGGGCAGACAAACCTGTAAATCTCAGAAGTTCAGGATTAATCAGGGAAGAGGGATAAAAGTACCCTGAAAGCAAATCCACTTCAGAGACACAGCAAGAATCATCCCATCTGTAGCAGTTGCCACATCCACCACTATTGCCTGACCCATACTTCCGAGAATTCCTCCACAGGGAATGAACAAACGACCGACCCCTACCCCCACCATGAAGATCAAAGGTTTGGCAACTGGTACCCAGGCTCTGCAAAGAGAAGTACCCCACTTCTCTTGCATTTTGTTGCAACGAAATGAGTGGGACTGCCGGCATTGGGGATGGAGGGCTGAAGTGTCCCTTACCTGGGAAGCGGCTCCGCTGTCTCCTCCAGCACCTGCTGCTTGCACTGGTGAGCCTCTTCCTTCTGATCCGAGTTGGAGGAGGGTCTCTGGGTTGCTGACGTACCGGGATTTGCAATCAGATCAACATGATGCTTCTGTGTGTGCGCGTTGCATGTCTGAGCAATTAGCACTTGCTCAGATCAGGGAAGGGGGGGAAACAAAGGTTTTCTCTCTGCAGGGCTCTTAAAATAGTAAATAGGGTGGATGTTCCCTTCAGGAATGAGGGAGATGTCGAGGGACACAGGCAGCACCCAGGACTGGCTGAATGAGGGATGCATGAAACGGTGAGAAGCAGGGGGGTTAAACTGCTTCTATAGGGAACTGTGGCTGGTTTTAACAAAGGGAGTGGGAGGAGGGTGAGCAACATTACAGCGCTCAAAATAAACAAATAAACAGACGTACCTTGCCAGATCTGTGCTGTTTTCAGCTGCTCTGGGGGAGTTTGGCTGGGTTTCTCCAGCTGGGTCTCTGATCCAGCTTTGGAAATTCAATGAAATCCTTCAGATGTGCATCAGGAGGTGCAGGAGTCCCACGAAGCTTGTCGGAAATGCACCCCAGGTTATACAGCAAACCCAGCAGGAATGTAGGATCACTTTACCAGCAAGTCCCTAGAAAAAGAAGAAAAAGGAAATCAAGAATCTTTTGATTCTCCTTTAGTCTTTTAAATGTTGCCTGACCTTTGTTTCAAGACAAGGCAAGGGAAAACACAGGCATCCATCAGTGCCATGCCTGGCTGTGTGCGTTTAACCAGGAGGGCCGGCTCGTAGATCTGAGCCATGTAGCCAAGAAACGTGTTTAACTTTGCTCCTCTTCTTTAGATGTTTTTATATTCTTCTGGCAAGATTATTGTGCATCAGTAGCTGGGTGGGAGTAAAACATTTCCCTGCACTTTTTAAGGCCATGGCTATAACTGACTTTTCAGCAGATGGGATTTTTTTTATGCCCAATATACAGCTCTTCCAGATATTTTCTGTATATTGGCCAAAATCTAACCAGACATTGGGCTTAAGGAAAATTACACAGGAATGATATTGTCCAATTATGTTGCATAGGAATGATATGGATGATATTTCTTCAGATGAAACACCCCTGGAGCTTTCCTCTTGCCTGTTTTGGGAAAGCTGGTGTGGTTTATGAGGAGTTGTAAATGAAGCAAGATATTTGTAAGTCTGCAGCGGGAAGGCAGTTTCCAGGAATTGCTGTTGTCTTTTTCAGAAAAGAACATACAGGGAGGCAGAGAAATTCAGGAGAGTGTGATGTTACATTTGCTGATCTGTCACTATTCCCTGGGACAAAAGGACTTGAAAGTATTTTTCATCCACAATCCTTTGAGGCTTTCTGTTTTTCAGCATTAAGCATGTCTCTGATCTGGGACAGCTTAAAAGCTGTTCTTTCTCTTCCCAAACTATATTTTCTTGGAATTGGCGTCATGCTGCCGTGGCCAGGGGTTGTGTGCCCAGGTGCTGTGTGTTTTAGGGACTGTGGTGAGGGGCTGGGGGCTGCAGGGGCTGCTGCTGGTGTTCCCTTGTGCTTTATCCTCTGCCTTGTGCCTTACTCCTCATTATCCATAGTGAACATGCTCTCCGTGCCTTGGTTAGGATGTGCTTGATTAAAATAACCTGTCAGAGATGAGATGAAGACTAATTAAATCTCATTGCCTGGTGTGGGTAGAGGGGCTTTTGCTTCTTATATGCCCCAAACAAATTACTGGCACCTGCTTTCTGAGCTCCTTGCCTGGTTCTCCAATAAAACTTGTTTGCTTTGGGGAGAACAATTGCCAACAGATCTAAATTCATGTAGGAAATTGCTTTGCAGCAAGAACTGTTCTACCAACAAAGAAAATATTTCCTCTGTGTGTCTCTGGGTCCAACAAGGGCCAGAGGCTGTGCACAGAGGAAACAGATCCATGGATATTGGTGTGATGGGGAGTGCTTGGAGGGAAGGCTGAGAGAATGTTTTATTCATCTTGTCTTCTCTGGCTGGGCACCCCTTGATTATAAATGTTACAGTGGCACGAAGCCCTGAAAATCAAGCACTGGTTTGAAGATGCTGCTACAAAGGACAGGAGCTGTGTTTTCCCCCAGAGCTGCTTGGACCTACTCCTGTGCCAACAGTTCCATCATCAGCACAGTGCAACAGGAACAAAGGTTTTATTCCCGGCAAATCCATGCCGTGGAGATGGACTTTGCCTCTTCAAGCCCACGTTCACACTGTGCAGTTTGGGTCAGCTGTGCAAACAGAGAAAAGGCAGCATTTTAGGGAGGGGGAAATCCCTGGCAATGCTGAAATAGAGGTGCTTTATTGGCTTCATAAAGCTGATGTGCTGCTGGCTCCGGACAAAGGCCATCCACCATTTTGGAGTTATGGACAACCTGTTTTGTTGGGCTCCTGCTGCTGTCAAGGAGTCAAGTTCATCTCAAGGACACAGATATACAATCAATACTCTGTTTACCAAAACAAAATGTTCTCAGCTGGCTGTCTTGCAGTCGCTGGTAATTAAGGTGATTTATTTGTATGAAGTGTTCGGGCTTTTCAAAAGCATTGCAGGTTAATAATAGAATCAAGGAGTAGTTTGGGTTGGAAGGGACCTTTAAAGGTCATCTAGTCCAACCCCCCTGCAATGAGCAGGGACATCATCAACCAGATCAGATTGCTCAGAATGGAACCATCCAACCTGACCTTGAATGCTCTCAGGAATGGGGCATCTACCACATCTCTGGGCAACCTATGGTAGTGCCTCACCATCCTCCTTGTAAAAAAACTTCTTTCCTATATCTAATTTAAATCCACCCCCCTTCTGTTTAAAGCCATTCCCCCTTGTCCTATCACAACAGGACCTGCTGAAATATCCCGGACTGATCATGTCAAATGTGCTGTAATTGCTTCTGGCAAGGTAAGTGTGCCCGGTCAGGGTACTTGTAGGATAACATTCACCCACAAGCTGGGATATGTCCTCCTGCTTCCCCTCAAAACCTTCCCAGCCATACTGAGCCAGACTGGCTCAGACAGGTGATGGTGCTCACCTTGTGGGACACCCAAGGGAGCCAGGCAAGGGCTGCGGGTGATGATTTTTTCTGAGAGGTGAATGGAGGGTAAATGTCTCCATCTGCAAACTGGTGAATTGTGGGTGAAGAAAGTGCCTTTGAATGGTGATAATTGTCATGGATCCAGGGGCTGGTGACACATCCTGCCCACCAAAAGCTGCAGTGAAGGCAAAGGGGTATGGGAAGTGATTTAAGGAAAATGGGAGTAATGAGTCTATAAACGGCCTGTTTTTGTCAGGAAAAGTACATATCGATAACTGCCCTGTCTGCCTCTGCAGAGGAGCAATCGACACAAGCGCTGTGTTAGCAATTTCCTCAGACCAGCTGTGATGGGGAATAAAAGATGTAGCACCGGGAGGTGGTGGGTAGCTGGCTGAAGCTGTTTGCTCCCTGCAAGCCAGGAAAGAGTTTGGGAGGCTCCTGCAATGGGTCAGCCCTCATTCCCAGCACCTCTTGGAGACCCTGGCTCTCCTACCACACCTCTCCCAGCCCCATGGTGCTGGCTGGGGCCACCCAGAGGTGCCACCCAGCCATGGAGGGCGAGTGGCATTGCAAGAGGCTGCCTGGCTCCCAGCAGGAGCTGTGCTGTCAGATGTGTTAATTAAGAGAGCTCTGGTAGAGTACTCGTGACAGTGGGAGCAAGGACATGGTGCCAGTCTTGCTGCAATTAATTGATATCTGTGAGAATTTAGAGTGCAGGCAGAATGCTGCTTTAAACACCCTCATTTCCTCTCCCACCCTCCTCTGGTCTGGCTTCAAGCAGCCTTGTTCCAAAGAGAAATTAAAATCTCCTTCCATTCCAGGATGCTTTTATTCTCCAGCATTTTTTCCTGCTTTTCTCCAGGGCTGGAAGTGAGCGTGTGCTTTGGTTGGTTTGCTGCCCTGAGCCAGCTCAGTCTGTTCAAAGCTTCCCTTTGGAAGAGGGAGGTTTCTGGAAGTGGACTGTCCCCTTTTTCCATGCTGCTCATTGCCTTTGTGGGGTGTGTGGGGCTCAGGGCAGTGGCCTGGGGCTTCCCTTGTGTCACTGTTGCCATGAGGAGCAGACAAAAACTGTCCCACGGCTCTGACTGTGCCAGAGATGCTGCTGCCTCATCCTTCTTAACCCTGTGGAAGCAGGAGAAGCTAATCTGCTGGATCAATCTATGGATCAGTCTCCTGGACTGGGAGCTTTTGTGCTTCCCTATCTCAGACTTCTTCCATCAGCCCACGTGAGTGACAGCTTTTTGTGTTATCATCTGCCTGTGGGACCTGTGCCTGGGAGGAAAAAGCGTTGGATGTGATGGGACCTGGAGCTGCAGTACTCCAGGGTACAGCTAATTGCTTCCTTTTGGAGTTCTCATGACCACGGAGATGTTCACAGGGTTCTGTTTCCTGCTGGTTGCCTTTATCAGATGTGTACGGAGTGTGTGTGAGGACATTGCTCAGCACAGCTGAAGATTAAGACATAAGGAGGAATCCTAGTTTAAAAGTATGGGAGCAAAACTGAAATAAAAGGATGTTTTTTGCCCAAAGTGGGTGTGAGCAGGCAGGTAGGAATCAGCTCTTCCCTGTATCCCTGTCCCTCCTGTGTTGCTGGCAGATGAGGGTGCCCTGCAGTGCTGTGATCCATCAGCATTCCTGGCAGGAATATACATTATTTAGTTGCCATTAAGCTGGTTGTAACACAGCTGCTAAGAGCCCTTGGTATCTGCCACGTCCAAGTGAGACGAGTTGTCACTCTGACTTTTTTAATGCCATCTGAACTGTCACTTCCAAAAAGTCACCCTTTCTGTCATTGCTTGACCTGCTTGGAAAAGCTTTGAGTCTTTACAAACAACAGCACAGCAAAAGGGCTATAATGTATCCTTGGAAAAACAGCCCGGAGCTCTTCAGGGATGCTCGCCAGGGAGCAGGCTCTGTCCAATATATTCCAATATCTCTAAGCAACAGCTTAATGTGTTGCCTTGTCTCCTTAAGTAGCAGAACTCCTCTGGCCTAAAAGCCTCCTCAGCAGAGGCTTATGGAGTGCAAATTGCTGCTGAATGAATTCGCTGCTTTGTTCACTCTGGTTTCCCCTCCCTCTTGTGTTATGACAGTGAAATGACTCATCTTCACCTTAATATCATGTTTTAGAGAAACGGTCTAATATTTTGTACAATGTTCATTGTGAAAAAAAAAACCAAACCAACAAAACAGATTAAATCCGTCTTCTGGCACAACATTTTCCAGTGTAATTCTACATAGCTAGCACCTTTCTCCACACTCTTCAGACCAGCAAACATCGTGGAGTACAAGGTTTGTGATACCGTCAATTATTGCAAGGAAAAAAGGGAAAGCAGAAGGCCTGGTTTGGGCTTAGTGAAACTTGATTCTGGCTTTGGAGTGTAATCACTTCTTACAGCTCTGTTTTGCAATTAATACCAGCCCAACCTACTTAAATAGGTCATCGTAATTCTTGTGGCCATGTACGTGCTCGTGAAAATTCAGTTCTGAGAGCATGAGCCTTGTTGGTTATGTCAGTGTGATGGAGAAAAATGTAGGTTGGATAATCGAGGTGAATTGAGCAGGAAATGGTGTGCTATAAAACTCATAAAAATAATTTAAAAAGTGAAAGATGAAAGGAAAAGGGAAGGGATTACTGCAAGTTGAGGTTTATGGCTGGTGCTCTCTGCTCCTCCTCACCCTGTGGTCATGGCCATAGTGGGGATGTTTGAGCAAGTGAGGGAGGGACTGGATTCAGTGTGGGCCCCAGAAACAGACAAAAGAGCAGCAATAGTCAGCAACACCTGGCTCTTCTGTCTTTAAAATCCAATTTGGGCCCCAAAGCAAAGCCCCCAAATTAAATTCCCTGGGGGTTGAAGCTCTCAGGTCACTGAGTGGGGCTTTCACAGCCTGCTGGGCAAATAAGGCCCCCATCAGAAATCCTGTTGGTGCAAATGGGATTATAGATAATCACACCATAAAGAAGTTTTGGGTGTTTGTGGAGGAGAAGCAGAAAAAGCAGAGAAATAAAGTTATACTTCTGTGTTTTCCACACGGAATAATTTCCGAAGCGCAGAACTCTCCAGGCCATGCAGGGCCTCCTGCCGGGGGAGTGATTTCAGACAGGTGCTGGCTGAGTGGGAGAAGGTGTTTTGTGCTGGAGAACTGAGTTATCACTGATGTTTTTCCACTTCTAATACTTGGTAATATCAGTGTCATTTTATTGATAAGGAGCACACTCAGGCTCTGAGACATCTCCATCTCCACCTGCTTCTCAACTCCACTTGAAGGCAGAGGAAAATTATTTCCTTGTAAATGACCTGTTTTCACCAAATTCTGCAAACTCTTACTGAGGCTCCTTGCCATGAAGTTGATTTTCTATTTTTTAATTTTTTTTTTTTTTTTAGTTTTTAATAGTAAGAATTGCTTTCTTCTCCCAAATGTTAAGTCAATTGTTTCCCCGCCTGGGATCTCAGGAGGTGCGGGAGCACATCCTGTACAGAAGCACTCCCCAGCTCCATCAATAACCTTTTTGTGATGCTCAGCGAGTCCTAGAAAACTGCAGAGTAGTTCTGTGTCTCTGCAGGTTACTTGGCAATCAATTCTCCATCTCTGATAAATCCTAATTTACAGGGAGGATGTGATGAACTCCTTCCTCTGCAATCAGGAGCTGGCGGTGCCCATTCTTTTGTGGGTTTGTGGGTTTATAGGTTCAGCAGAATAATATCATAGGAACAGACGTGTTCTGCAGCATTCCTGCTTGGTTTGCTCCTCATTGTATGGGGCAGACAGCAGCCTTCTACAACCCTACAAAGGGCAGGGAATTTTCTGGACTGTGAAGAAAAGCATCCATGAGAGAGGCAGAATACGATGCTGTTACCCACGGCTGGTGTTCCCAACTCTGTTGTCAGTTTCTCCCTTCCTTGCTGCCCTGGGGCACCTGAATCGTGGGGGGTTTGTAGAGTTGCTGTCCACACTGAAATGGGTCAAACAGTTTATGGGCTTCTTTCCAGCACAAAAACAAACCCTGCTTTGGCGGTTGTATAAGGGAAAAATTATTTCAGGGAGAAAGAGGTGAGAGACCAGTGAATTTTTTCCATGTGGCTGCAGGGAAGGAAAACAATTGTGGTGTGTTTGGTGCATTGTTAACGTAAAAACAACAAAAGCAACCCAAATAGTGAGCGAGCATCACTTGAGCTCCATCACGGTCAGTAAGGGCTGGATCTCTCCTGCTCCTTCCCCTGCCAGAGGTGCTTGTGTTGGGCTGCTTGCGCCTGTCATTCACCTTTTGACTGTGCAGCCATTTCTTAGAAAACAGTTGGCTTTTTCTGACTCTCCTGAGCATTCAAGTGAGTCCAGGAGATGTGGGGATGGGCAGATAAGGGGGTTTGGATGGTCTTGGCTATTAGGTGTTGCTATGTTTCCTGGTGCTCCTGTTTGTGATGGAGCTATTTGCTTGTCTCCAAAGTGATCCCAGGAACGCTGCTTTTGTGGAAGGCAGAAGAGCTCAAGAGAAAAATGCGCTTGAAATTACCTGTTCTGGGGAAACGCAATCATTGCGAATTTTCTGCTCGAAAGTGCTTGTGAACAAAGATGGAGCCTGAATTAGGGATCTGCTCTTGTCCCTTACACTGACACAAAGTTCTCTGTGCATCTCCGGAGGGTTGTCACCCCACAGAAAATATCCCTTCAGGAATCTCCTGGCAGGGCAGGGAGGGGGATTTGACATCACAGCTGAATGCCTGGGAAAAACATTGAGGCAAATTCTCCTTTTCTGGTCGGGAAAGCCTGGGTGTCTGCCTGCTATATTCCATGAGTAGAAAATCAGTTGCTGAGGGATTTCTGCTGGGGGATTTGTGCTTTATGAAATTCATGCCAGGGGCAGAGAAGGACTGGGGAGCTGGAAACGATAGCGCCGTCTTCCTCCCCTCTGCTGCATTAATTGTTTGTAATGATTTAATAAGCAGCACCAAACAGGGAAGATGATCCTTCCCTGCAGCAAACACAGGCATGTGGCATTTTATTACCTTTATTAGGGCTTCTGGAATTTCTTTGCTGTGTTTCCTTCTTTGCAGGTTTGGTCCAAATCTTGGAGCAGTCAGTGTGAAAACTGGACTTCGTGCTGTGAAGATTCTGAGTGTTGAGTATGGGAAGGAAATAATAAGGAGAAATGGCATAATTTAAACAAGGAAATGCTCTTGGCTTTGGCACTTTGTGTGCACAAATGCACACCAGGAGAGGAAGAGCAAATCAGGTACCAACTCCCAGTACTTGCAGAAGAATGAATGGAAATAACTTCCCATTTAGGCTGGAAATCAGGAGAAAAATTTGTACCCATCAGAAGGGTGTTGAAGTAGAGCAGCTGCCTAGTGACAACAGACAGATGGAGAAGTGAAATCCCAAATTCAATTCTTCTAATGTGGAGCTTTTTGGATGTTGTGGGCTTTAGAAGTTGATTTTGCAAGTCCCGGGGGCGATGCAGGCAGCTTCCAAGGGAGCGTCCCTGCCCCACGCCAGGGACCAGCTGCCCTGCTCCCACAGGGTGACTTGGGTTGTACCTGGTGGCTCAGCAGAGCTTGGGGAAATGCCTCAAATGTTTTTGGATTTGAATGGTATTTGGGTCAAATCGAGTTTCTCCTCTGAGGGATGGAGTCTTGAGCTTTCACGGGTTTTGCTCGAACATTTCTTTAATCTGTTCCCCACCCCAAAACCCCCAGCAGATCCCCTGCTCCTCCCACTCTGTCTCCCACAGCTCTGATCCTCAGAGCTTTTCCCTTAAACTACAGGAACTGGAAATTGGCTGGGTTTTGCTGCCTCTTGGCCACAAAATTCTCCCCTATTGTGCCGCTCAGGGGGAAAGAAACTTCTCCCTCCCTTCAGTTTGCTGCAACAAAGTGATTTGTTCCTCTTTGTGAAGAGCTGGGAAGAAACACTTCTTTTAAAGCTGAGGGAGCCAAATCCAACTCCCTTGTCATTTTGAGCAAAATAACCAAGTTATTTATGTTAAAAGTAACTCCAAAATTTTGAAGAGATCTTTGGAGAAAATATTTCTCTTGGTGACTGATTATGAGTGGGAATGGGAAGAAACTCTTTGCCTTGAAACACTCAAAGCAGTAATTTCTCCCCGAAGAGTAGATGTAATTACATTTCTGGGGTGGAAAAAAAAGAAGCAGTAGTGGACCAGAGGAGTTCCAAGCCAATCTCCATTTGCTGTCAATGACAGAATTAAATGCACAGGGTTCCTATCAGCTCTGCCAGACAAAACGTTGTTTCTGGGTCATTGGAGGTTTTGTCAGAAATCTTTGTAGCATGAATAGCTCATGGACTTATCTCTGCTGGCTTCAGCCATTCCTGCTGTCCATCATATCTTGCTGTTATAAGGCAGCTTTTTTCATTACGTTGTCTTTTAATTCAGGTATCTGAGCCTTTTTCTACTTCTAGCCCCGGTTTTCAGTAGGACAAACATTTTCTTATCTGTGAGTGTATTCAGTGGTGGCCACACAAGTGAAGGCAAGGAGCTGGCAGGTGATAATTTAGGAAACTTTCTATAATGGGAAAAACTCAGCATTCAATTTCCATCTCCTTAGAAATCTCTATTTTTATTTCTTTTCCTATCTCTCATGGTCTTTGTGGCTGGTCTGAGTTTAGTGCTTGGAAATGCAATTATATGGATCCCAATTATTTTGAGATAGAATAATTTTGTACATAAACCCAAACGAATTTAACTTTCCAATATTAGGGCAGTTTGACATCCAGGCTTGGGGACCTGGCAGTTGTTAATGCCTGGCCAGCCTCAGAACACAGAGTTCGTCTGATTTAGGTGAAATTTCATTCATTGGAGACAAAGTAAAATTGTCTCTTATTTGCTCAGCACTAAAAATCCATCTGAAGCTGATTGCCAAGATTTACTGGAGCTACCAAGTGATGGGATAAACTCCTGCAATGGCACCATGAAATGGGAGACGGAGAGAAATATTAAAACATGGCATTTCCAACCATTTGCAGGCCCTGATGTTCTGCTGTTGGCTTGGTGCTGTCAAAGGGGCAGATTTTGATGGTTTTAGAGGCGCTAACCGGGGCAGTGAAACTCACCTGGGGCAGAAATTGAGTCTCTGGTCTCTGCAAGGGCCTTTATCTCCCTTCGTGCTCCTCAGCACTGCAAGGACTGAGTAAATCTGAGGTTTTTGGAAGGCCTGATGATGACAGATTTTGGCGAGATTTGAGTCAGGAGACGGAAGCAGCAGCAGAAGGTGGTGTAACCTTCATCCTTGTGCTCTCCTGCCTGCCGATGCAGCCTGAAGGAGGCAGGGATTCCATAAAGCACCTTCTGTATCTCCTGTGGGAGAAAACAAGTGTCAAATTCTTTAATTTCTTCGAGTTTCAGGCATGTGTCGTGTGGCTGTGCTGCACCCCCGGGCCAGGCTCTGTCTCTCTTTGCTCTGACTGGTGCTTCCAAGCTGCCCTCTGTGATTTTTATTTGCAAACCACCTCCCTGACCCGCTTCCACTTTGCTTTAAAAATTCAGCACCACATCGGCAGCTGAACAGGTCCCAGAGCTGGGGAGAAGGATTGGAGATGTAATTTGCATCTCAGAGTTGTTACAGAGGGGAAAATGTTGTGTTCCTCCTGTGCCTGGAGCTGCTAATCTTGTTCTGAACACTGAAAACCTCTTCAGCTTCTCTCATTATACCTAAATTTGATTACTGCTTTGATTTCATGCCTCTTTCATGCAGGCTTTTCCTCCCTCCTTGGCTGGAATTGTCAGGCCTGAGAACAGAAATTTTGTTGAGCCTTGGGACAGTTCCCCTCATCTATCTCTGCTCCTAATGCTGCTTTTAATTTTCTTGGGAACCTGAGCATGAGGGGAGCTGGGGGGACTTTAGTGACGGGAAAAGTAAGGCACAGAAGCCAAAGTGTAAATGCAGAGTCTGGGTTACCACAGTCAGCAGTGCTGTGGGGATTTAGGCCATGCAAACTGTTGTTTTTCTCTGTGAATGGCTGATTCCTTCTGCGTATCTCCTCCTGAAATTCCTGAGCACCAGGGCTGGTGCTGGAGCTGCAGCCACACAAAGTCCCCGTGGAGCTTTGTGGCACCCAGTGGGAATCATCTGTTTGCTGCTTTTGATGAAAAGTTGTGACATGAACCTCGGTGTCAGGGAGGTGACACGTTAATGCTGCTGCTGTCAGACAGTGCCCACACACCGTGTCTGGAGACAGCTCAGGAGAAGATGAAGAAAAACCAGGATTAAATCCCATGTGCTACTGAACTCTATCAGGAACTGCTTGAGTGAAGCCTGTGAAGTGACTTGGGAGGGCTGGACAGAAGGGACAGCGCTGAGAAGTGTGTGGTACATTGGTGACGTCCTAATAATGATCTTTGCACAGGGATGAAAAAGTATCAGTTTGCGTGGCCTGAACGTCTGGGTCTGGAAATTCTGTGTGTTGCACGAGCTGTGCTGAGCTCATTTGGCTCTGAAATATCATCTCTGCTCCTTAGCCAGGAACAATATCAGGGTCCTGAACTGATTAATAAAAATCAGTCATAACCCAGGAGCAAAGCTCAGCAATACGTGTCTGTGGCAGGTGAGGAGACTGAAAGCTTTTGTTATTGTTCTTGGAGAATGAATTCAGCAATAAAAAACCCTGTCTCCTTGGCATTAATCTACTTTAGTTTCAGCTCTGCCCCAGACTATCAATGTCAAGTGTTTCTCTGTGTGGCTAAGGGTAGGTTCTCCTCCTGTAACTCTCTGCAGGTTGGTGCTAATTAAAGATGTTCCAGCAGGTTTAGATGTTTTGGTGCCTGAGCAGGGAGTGCAGAACAGGGATTATGAGTGCTGACATTTGCTGTGCTAGAAAGTCCAAGGGACAAATTTGTGCCAATTAACATCACGCCATTAACTAGGAAAATCAACTCATGTTATGCTTGTACCAGAGTCTGGTGACAGAGGGTGTTTCCAAAGGAAATCTTGGTCCGTAGAGTCCTGTGCCCAAAGCAAATGCAAAGAGAACTGGGGTGTGAAAAACAAAGATTGTTTATTTACGTAAGAACAGGAACGAAGTGAATTACAGAACATATTTACATTGTAACAATCTTCGTAACAACAACAACTTATAGACCGTACCTACATAAGAACATGTCTAACAAAAATATATGAAATGTTTTTACAGAAGACAGAAAGAAGCCCTAAAACCTATATACTGAAGACAACGGACACTAAAAACGTATATACAGACAGGACAGGAGCCATCTCTGCTGCAGATCTCTGCTGGTCCTGGAAGAAAAGCAAGTGACACGGTCACTCAAGTCAGGCATGGAGAGCTGTTCCTTGTGCCCCCAGCCTGGGACACGCTGGCAGAGAGGGACTCTGCTGCCAGGGCTGAGCCTGGCTGGGGCTGGGGGCCAGGCACTGGGATGGGGCTTGTGAGGCACAAAGCAAGCGCAGAACAGGCTGGGGATGGTGCTTGTGCTGCCAGAATCCAGTGCACTGGCACAGTGTCCCTGAGCAGGGCACCCAGCCCAGCCCCAGCCTGGCAGCAGGGGACCTGCTCTGCCTGTGGGGAGCACGTGCCTGTCCTATTGCTGGCATCGGTCTTCATCCCAAGACCATGTCCTCCTCCTCATCTTTTTCATCGATGTCCATGTGGTCAACGTGCTCTTCCGTTTCCACCTCCATCTCTTCCTCTCCAGTCTCTTCTCCGTCCACTTCCATGTCCTCCTCTGTATCAGTGTTTCTATCCACCTCCATCTCTTCCTCTCCAGTCTCTTCTCTGTCCACTTCCATGTCGTTCTCTGTATCAATCTTTGTATCCATCTCCATCTCTTCCGCTCTAGTCTCTTCTCTGTCCACTTCCATGTCGTTCTCTGTATCAATCTTTGTATCCACCTCCATCTCTTCCGCTCTAGTCTCTTCTCTGTCCACTTCCATGTCTTCCTCTGTATCAATCTTCATATCCACCTCCATCTCTTCTCCTTGGTCTCTGACAACCTGCACAGGTAGCAAAACCTCAGAGAGGAGTCCCTGTCCCACACCATCCCCGCAGAGGCAGTTGGTGTCCACCTGCATGGAATGGCACTGTACCTTCTTTGGGACAGATGTGAGCATCCTGCAGGGATGGATAGTGAAATCCAGGCACTAGGGAGTTTTCAGGAGTGATGGGAGTATCAGGGAGTAGGTAGCAAGCGCTGTGACAGGTGTGTGGGCACAAAGGCGAATGGTTGTGTTGTGCTCTTTGCTGGACCTTGGAAGTTCCACCAGGAACCTGGGCTGTGACATCACCATTCACAGGAGTCCAGGGTTGCTCTCAAGTGAACACTGGGGATCGTGGAATGATGGACTCCCTGAAGGGTTTGGCTTTCAAGGGACCCTAGAGATCATCTTGCTCCAATTTGAGCAACATCCCCCCAGACCACGTTGCTCAGAGCCCTGTTCCCCCCTGGCCTTGGATGTTCCCAGTGATGGGGCATCCACAGCCTCTGTGCACAGCCCGGGCCTGTGCCTCACCACCCTCAGTGTAAAAAAGCAGCTTCCTTAGATGCAGCCTAAATTGACCTCCTGCAGTTGAAAGTCATCCTCCCTTCTCTCGCCACGGACCCTGTTGAACACTCTGTCCCCAACTTTCCTATGGGACCCTTCAAGTCCTGCACGGCCACAGTGAGGCCTCCCCAGGGCCATGTCTTCTCCAGGCTGAGCATCCCCAACCCCACATGGACAGCAGTGAGTTAGATCAGTGGGAGTCAAGGCTGGGGGCTGGCAAATAGCATCAGGAACTAGGAGAGATGGAATGTTTAGACTCAGGTTTGTCTCTAAATGTACAAAATTAGTAACAGTGGAGGGGAAGATGGTGGGACACTGGCTCTGTTCTAACTGATGAATATTTTCTTTTCTTTTTTTTTTTCTTCTTTTCTGTCACGCTGACACAGGTTTTGCTGTTTGAAAGGAAGTTTGGCACAGCATTGTCTTCTCCACTTGTGAAGCACCAAGCAGAGTCTGGGCAGGCTGATGGTGCAGAGAAAAACCTGCAAATATGTTGGTGATCCTGACCTCGGGGGGATGCAGCTAAACCCATTCAAAAGTAATTTCTGGAAAGTCAAGCCTGGTTTACATTTTCTTGAGTTTGGCTGTGCCAGCTTCACCAGTCATTTATAAAAAAGCAAACAAAAAACTCAAACCAAAACAGACAAAATCCCAAACAAACAAACCCACACAAACCAATCAAACAAATAGATGAAAACCCCAAATAAAACCAAAGGAAATGAGGAGTTAGTATTAGTTGTAAGGATATCACAGCAGGCGAATGGCTGCTTCCCACAGGATCACCATAAAAAGCCACATATAACAGCTGCTCCAGAATATACACAACAGGAGAAGTATAAAAAGTGATACATGGCAACTTTGGGGGCAGCTCCGCATTAAGGCAAAGGATGAGCACACAGTGGTACAAATCCAGCATTCCCCAGGCTCCAGGCTGCTGTTTAATAAAAGACTTTTACAGGACTGTGGTCCCTCTCAGTGCAATGTAGATCATTCCCACAGCTCTCAGCTGAGCCACTGGCATTTCCAGAGCGAGATTCAGGCACAATCCTACTGCCTGCTGAGCATCTGTGGAAGATCCTGAGCATCTTCATACCCAGAAACACAAAGTAGCTCAAACTGTCCCTGAATTGGGTTTTCAGGAGAAGTTTCCAGTATCTCTATGAGATTTGTTCACCCCTTAACACATGTGACTTTATGAACAGTGATGCATTTGGGTTCCTTCCTCACCCCTGTGTGCCAGTGAGTAACCATTCATGTCGATGGAGGATACTGTGTACAGGAAAATTTATTCCTGGATTGTCATTTTGCTTCACTGTCACTCAGTTGGACATAGTCCTTATCTGAGAAGGACTTACAAGAACCGTGTAGGAATTTTGGCTCTGAGAGGAGCAGAAAGCACGTATTCTACACCAAATTCTAAGCTGATGCAGTTTCCCTGGCAAAACTGTGATTCCCATTCTTCTTCCTGGGAAGAATGTGAAGACCCATTCAGAGATCAGAGGTTCAGCTGGCCTTTGGCTTTGTGTCCCTCATTTCACATGCCAAATTTCAAGGGCCACTAAAGGAGGCTCAAGTTTGCCTCGCAACACAGAAGTGCTGTAGTTATTCCCAGGAGAAAAACAAGAAATGACTGTCCCATGGTGTGGTCACCAGGTTGGTACCTGGAGTAGAAATCTCACCGCAACTGTGACTCTGTGAGCAAAGACACCCAGTGCTTTTTGGGGCTGTAACAGCTGAGAGTATGGCAGAGCAGTTTCTACATTATTTTTAGAATCCTGAAAACATTCTTTCCCAAAACAATCTTTCTCTCCTGTCTTCTGTCACAAACTGTGGAACAGAGAAAATGGAAAGGAGCAGAGCTTTGTTTAAACTGGCTTTTTTTTTTTTAGTCTTAAAATAGTGTCAGCTTGATGCATGATACTTTAGAAATTGGCTTAGTAGCACCTATTTCATCCCACCAGAGAGGTGGGATTTAAGGCTTCCAACGAGAGAAACACTGGATGTGCAAGAGCTCAGCTTTCCACCCCTCACACCCCGGTATCTTGCTGTACTATTTTAAGCAGCCTCAGCCAGATATATTAAAATACTGCTCCAAACAACAACAACAGAATGAAAAGGTTCCACCAAATGGGGAAAAATAAGAAAAGGGGGCGGCAGCCCTTTCTGAAGAGCTCGTGTTCATTTTGCAGTCAGAGGCAAACAAGGTTTGCTGTATTCCTTTCCTAGAAAAATGTAGACATTTAATAGAAATCTACCTCCGAGGCTGCTCAGTTTGGTATGATTTTAGATCTGGGAGGAACAAAACAGGCTCCAGAGAAGCTGTGATTGTCTCATCCTTGAAAGTGTTCAAGGCCAGGTTGGATGGGGCTTGGAGCAACCTGGGATAGTGGAAGGTGTCCTGAACGTGGTGAAAGCTGAAACAAGATGAGCTTTAAGGTCCCTTCCAACCCAACACATCCTGTGAGTCGATGAAAAGAAACTTTTGGTTTTCCGGAGGTGTTGCCTTGGCAAGGGGAAGTCACAAATACCCCACGTAGTTTGAAATACCCTGAGCAGAACCCAGCTGCGCTTTCTCACAGGTGCTGAGGGATTTTCACTTGTATTTTATGGGGATTTTCACAGGGCAGTGTAAGAGCAGCTGAATGTGTTTGACAAGCAAAGAGGACCAGTGTGGCAGCAGCTTAATTCAATGGAGCTTTTCCTTCTGTGATCCTGTATAACCTGAGGCGCTCTGGGGCTCTTGAACCTGGCATCTGGGCAAGTTAATCACTGTAATAAGTGATAAATTAACCTGTTCTGCTGTCCTTAGCATGGGTGTGATGAGCATTAAGTAACTTGGGCAGCATTGCCAAGATGGGAGCTTTCTCTTTGCCAAGGAAGAGGGAGAAAATATTGCTTGCAGTAAATAAAGCAACTCTGCTTCCCTGGGAAGAGGAAAAGGAGCAGGTAAAAATGTGAGTGCTGCATGGAATCATTTGCATGAGGATATATCTTTTCTGCTATGCAGGAATGTTCCAAATAAACCATGTTTCTCCTGACCTTTGTTTTTCTGGATTTCTACCACATGATACAAGAGACTATAGATTAAAAAACTCAAACCACTTTGCGGGCAGGGAATGAAAGGTATGGAGGCATTTTTTCCTTTCTTCAGGCTGCCTCTTCCTTTTGTTGCCTTCAGACAGCTCACTTCATTTCTGCTGTTGTTTGGAGCATGTGCTTAGCTCTCTTTCCTGCTTCCCTGGGCTTGTTTTGGCTCCGGGTGTCACGAACACTCAATTGTGGGGTTTTTTCCCTCCGTCTACCTCTGTTTCTTCAAGTGGTTTACCTTCATCTACCTGTTGGAGTGATGGGTTTTTTCTAACCTTTTACTACTTAGTGCTTTTTCTGTATTTCCTTCATTGTCTAAAACCAAATTTTCACTTGCCCTGTGGCTGTTAGATGCCACTTACGGGCGCATTAATTCTTTCTATTGCTTGTCTGAGCTTTCACAAGGAGCTGAGAACTCTCTTGGGTTCAACTTGACTCACTTCAGCACCTTCCTAAGGCCTATGTCCTTAGACACTTAAGGGAATAAAGTCTCAGTGTGGAGATTATAGTTGTGAAATGATGGGTCTTTTTGAGAGACAAGAATGCTGTTGTTGATCTTTTCAAGGACAAATTGACCACTTTGTCTGGGGGAGGAGCAGGCTCAGATCAGCACAGAGGTGCCTGTTGCAGGTGCTCAGGTTTGGAGGGGTGGCAGCAGCTCCACGGGCTGGGTTTCTGTGGGGCTGTAAGGTTTGTGCTGGGTCCCAGGAGCAGTGGGAACAGCCCCCTGTGAGATGCACACCAAGAAATGGATGTACAAAGGGCCTGAAGTGTGAGCAGCTCTGGCACAGGTTTCCATAGGACAAAATATTTTTACTGGGATTTTGGACAATTTGAAGCTCCTTCTCATATCCTTTGCCTGGTGAACATTCCCCCTTCACAAGAGAGTGGGGAATCCTAAGCTCACACCATGCAAGTCTCTGATAAGTTTTTTTTTTTCTATTTTTCAATGTTTTCATCGCAGCAGGAGTCAGAGTAAGAGAATATGTGTGACCTGCCTGTCTTTGTCTTCGTGACAGGAGTGATGCCATGGGGAAGCCGATCAGAGAAGCATCACTACTCTGTCCTAAACTTTCCTTGCGCAACTGATGGTGATTTAAAAACCAAGGCACAGCCAAGACCTTTCCTCCTCCTGTGCTCATCAAGCAATCACTGCCTCATCACACCTCGGCTTCAAACACCTCATTTGCATCTGGCTGACCTTGGCTCTCCTCCGTGGATGGGAAGATGAAGAGGTGGGAGTGTGAAGGCCCGGGGTCGGGATTTTATGGGTGAGCTGTGAAATAGTGGTTGGTGCAGGCTGGTCTTGTGGAAACATTGTGTGCTGTGCCGTGGAGGATGGGAGTTAATGGATTAAACAGGAGATAAAAAGGGGGAGGGCACCTGGTTAGCTACTGTTGAAAGAAATGTGGAAAGAAAATACATGTAAAGAATATGTCAGAGATGGTCATTAACTGCACTGCAGGTTCAGGGCTCTTTTAATAATTGGTCATGTAGTGAGCGCTAGAAATGATTTAAAAAGCTCTTAGGTGACTGAGGGCTTTTAGTGTATGGTTGGGGGAAACAAAGGAATACTGATTCTGGTAGAACTTTTATTCTAATTTAAGCATGATCCTTTTTCTGAGATAACAGTGGCTTTGAATAAACTGAAATATCTTCTCCATTAGCTCTGGCAGGAGCTGGATAAGGCTCTCATTCAGGTAAATGTTAATCCAACATATGTCTGTAGAGTAATAAATTTAATGGCAGCCATCAGCTTGTTGTAGGAGTAAGGATGGTGCTAAGGGCAAGAAGGAAGAGTAAATTAGGAGTAGAAAACCCATGAATTATAGTGGGGAAATTATAATTTATGCTGGTTTAGGGGGAATATTTAACTAAGCTAAGATAAAGGTCTACTGTCATTGCAAACTCAGCTTTATAACAGAATTCTACTAGAGCAAATTTAGTAGTCCCAGGATCTAGACAGACCTTTAGATACAAGTTTACTTCTGGTTTGAGAAAGGTTAGGGCTTGAGCAGGATTTTATGGCTTTGGTCTTGGCCCTTGGGCTGTAAATGCTCCTGTAAAATTAATGCCAAAGTTACAGCTGCCACAAATTTCTGAGAGCTCCAATGGAGAAAGATCCACCTGGACTTTGGAGACAGTTTCTCAGAGCAGAACATTTCAAGTGCTATGAAACTGCTTTCAAACTCCGTTTTATTGGGGAGTAAATTTCACACCCCGTTCTATCAGCCTGACATGTTCTTCGAGAAGGAAAAAACTTTACAAGCCACTTGAAAAATAATTTCACTGACAGGTTTGCAGCTCTGATGAGAACGTTAATAAACTGAAATGGCTTTTCACCCTGCAGTAGCCACTAAGCAATTATGACTGTCTGTAGGCAGACTAATGAAACCAGCTGTTAACAACCTAATGAGAATTTAAACCAGCCCTCTGCTCCACAGACACATTCCTTTTCTGTCCCTGATTATCCTGCACCCAGTGCTTCCCAGAGGAGTTTAGTGCTGCTTGATGTTCAGGTAAAAATTGCCTTATTTTGCAGAAGTGGTGCTGCACCTCTTTGAGGTGGTGCTTCACATGTGCTGCTGCCACTCTGGGGTCACATCACAAAGTCCAGTTTCTGCAGGAGCTGGGGAGCATGGAGAGGTCTGATAGCACAGCATGGGAAAACTGGAATGGAGGGATTCTGCTTTAGAGTTTCCCTCAGTGGCAGACAGCATTAGTTATCGATAAACCTTTAGTTCAAAGATAAGATGTTGCTGTTTTGGCTCTAATCCTAGGTTGCTTTCAATACAGTTTTCCCTGGCAGTTAATATATTGTTTTTCTGTTGTTTTGAATAGTCTGTCATTCCAGATGACCTTTAAAGGTCCCTTCCAACCCAAACTATTCTACAATTCTTTTGATTCATAATGAATAGCAACACGTATTTTACCCTCATTATGCACAATATTACATATTGTCTGGCCTTTTGGGGCTCTTTCTTCTCCAGGTCCTCGTGACTACGCTGACTCCTATATGCTCTTAATTATTTCTGTTGCTTATCAGTGAACATTTTCAATTCTGCCACCCATGTTTTGAGCAAGTTTTCTGTGACTCACTGCACCAGACATCAGGTCAGTCCAAACAACATTACATTAGGAAGTATCCAGCTGTATTTTCTCTTCCTCCTCTGTGTACATGCTGCTGTTTTGAGCACTCTGCCTTTCTGAGCTCCCTCACATGTCTTGATCCTTTTCTGGATAACTAGAGGCATATCAGGATTAAATCCTGTCTCAGCTCTGCAGTCTGGCTTTTGAAGAGCCCCAGTCATCCTCTCCTACTCATCTCATCCCAGCCTTGATGGAAATATTAGGCCTTCATGGATCATTGTTCAGCTTTGTGCATTCTAGCACTGCTTTTCAGTGAAAGTTTTTGAGCCTTTAAAAGGTTTCCTGGTGTGGGAATGGCAATCCTCAATCCTAATGCTTGATGGGGTTGCAGTTGCCTGAGTTGTGGAACCTCCTGAAAAACATTGGTTTTTTTTGCCTTGACTTTTCCTTGACTGTTTCCATCAACAGATTGTGAAGTTTTGGGATGTCTTTTTAAAGGGAATTTCAATGAATCTCCTGTCTGGCATTTCAAAGGGGAACAGTGGTTTGCTTTTTTTTCACCAGCACCTGCTTACAATCCAATTAGCTAACTGCCTTTAATTAACCATAATATATTCCAGAAGAGTAGAATAACAACAAAACAAAATCAAGCAGTGACAACTCTGTGGCCGAACCTGGACTTCCCCTCTCCCAGGTGCAGGATTCTGGGCAGCCCTGTAACCCTTTTCTGTCCCCTTTGAGCTCTGACGTGCAGTGCCTTGAATTCCTGGGGAAGGAAAAGATCCCATCCCTCAGCTCCAGGTTCACACGTCCAGAGGCCAGTGGGGATTTCTGCCTGTGGTTCATGTGCCTGGGCTTTGCTCACAGGAGCTTTGATTTTGAAAGTTTGGCCAGCCTGGCTTCTCAGGGAGGGAACTCTCTGGCTTGAGGGTCTCTGGGCTCTCTCCTCTGTATGAGGGGCTTGCATCTGTTCTTTCCTCACTTCCTTATCTTCAGGTTTCTTGGTGGAGGCTTTTGCAGACAGGAGAGCATGGCAGGAATGCTGAAATTAAACATTTATGTCCAGTGTCTGGCTTTAGGTAGTTCATTCATCCCTCAGCTGCTGGGCCCTAAAATTCTTTAAGCTTCACAGCTGATGTCCTGTTACTGATCTAGGACTGAGACAACACTGAGCTTCTGGGCTTTTCTTTTATTAGCAGAACAAACCCTTTCACTTCTGAGCTGTGCACATCAGCACTAACCTGAGGCTTCGTCCCACTCATTACAAACATGAGGGGTTGGCTGCTTATACTGCTCATCTCTGTCCCTGGAAGAGAGGCATTCAGGGAATGGGATGTCCCATAGGATTCTGGCTGTGAGCTTTCCCCAAAAATGTGGTGAGATGAGATGTGTAGGACTCATTTCTTCAGAAGGGCAGGAGAAACCACTGAAGGCTCCCCCTGAAGGGCCTCCTTACCCAGCAGTCTGACACAGATTTGCTTCTGAAGAGCTTTATAATTTGTCCTTATTATGTTCTATGTGTGATTTAATGAAAGGCTCTTTCTCTACTGTAATTGAGCTCTTAATCTCATCTGAAAAGCAGAGCACAATCCCTTCAGAAACGGTGTTTGAGTAACAGCCTGTTTGTGTTTCCTCTGCTGCGGTGTTGCTCATGGAGCTGCTCGCTCTTTATTTAAGAGCAGACAATAAACAGATTTCTCTCAGTCAAAAATACATCAGTGATGCCACACAGAGTAGGTTTGAATAGAAAACTCTTTCACTGCCCAACTGAGCAAGCAAGATCTTCCCTGGTTCTGCAAAAAATATGAAGAAGTCAGAGTTCCTTAGTGAGCACCTGAGGTCTCATGCAGGTGATGCTCAGCAAATGGCACTTGGGGATGGCAGCTGTCAGCAAGACAATTGGCGCTGGGCAGGTAAAAGTTGGCAGGAGATAAGAGTGGAAAGTCAAAACAAGAGGATGCTGAAAAAATTGTAATAGGAATAATGACGTCAGTGAAAATCTCTCCATCTTAAACCTTCAAAAAGTATTTTTGCAAAAATTCACAAAAATGTCCTACTCTGATCTTCAGAAATAGCATTTCACAATCAGAATTATGAGTCAAGAGACAGTGAAGTAGGCTTAGCACAGGATTTTTCATTGTGACCTTAGTACATATTTTTTACTGTGCTGTAGTTTGGGGGGAGGCCCCAAGCTCCAGCTGCAGCCTGGAGAGACCCTGTTGACCTAAACACTCCCCAAACCTACTGTGGGACTGACTCAGAACCAGAATCTGTAGGGGACTGTGTAAAATACTCCACACTAGAAAACACTTGAAACTTGATGGTGGTCCACAGCTCCCAGTTCAGACCACAGGCAATGCCAGTAGTGACCAGTTTGCTACCTGCTCTGCAGGTGGCTGTGAGTGGGAGAGCTGTGGGAGGAACAGACCATGGCTTTTTGGGACACATAGAACCTCCCATCTCTACTGCTTTGTCCACACTAGAGAGTGGATTTTCCTAGAGAAATACCTGGAGAGTGGGAAGGATGAAGAGAAAATCATTCCCTGCCAGTGGATGCTGTATTTGTTGCAAACACATGAGTAGCATCTTGTACAAGTCCTCGCTGTCAATTCCCAGGGATTCCAGGCTGGGATCAGCTCAGCTCTGTCATTTACCAGGGGAGCAAGGACCAGACTCTGCACCACACTTCTGCAGCTGGGGATGGGTGTGTTGAATCACATCCAGAGAGAGGATGAGGAATGTGTCATGTTTTGTCTTGCCATGCACAGCAGATATCCTAATTTAGAGCGGTGCTGTCTTCCCAAATTCTGCTTCTTCCTCTGCCTCCTTCCATGTGAGTAGACCCATCCATTTTGATTCTGTCCCTTCCACCCTTCTCTGTAAAGATCTCCATTACTGGAGTAATTGGCAGTATTGGATCAGTCTTTGATGTGATGAGCAGTGGATTTTTGTAGTCAACTGCCAATTTAAAGTGCCACAAATAGAAGATCAATTCCTTCTTTCCTGGAGAAGAAATTAAGGAATAATATTTTCATGTTATGAACGGAGTGTACAAAGCTAAAGAGGTAGAAGATGGAAATGAGATTGTCTCCTTAGAGGAGTAAATTTGTCAATTTAGCAAATTAGAGAGAGTGTGCTTTCACCTTTGAAGCAGTCAGGTACCAAAATGATGCCACTTGGAGTAGGCAGGGCTGGGATGGGAATTGCTCCCGTGGATTTTGACAGATATATTCACACAAGAGCCCATTTGCTGGTGCCAGCTCTGGAAGCAGGGCTTGGAGACAAGGCTGGTCAAGGACAATTTCTCTGCCTGATTTTACAGCGTGTTTGACAGAGCTTTCCATTCTCTTTGCATCCCTGAGGATGGTGTCCTGGATGAGACCATCCTGCCCATCCTTACTGCCTGCGTGGTGGCACTGAGGTGGCTTTGCCTGAGGCACCCGGGTCTGCAAGGGCCCTGTGCCCTTTCAGCCAAAGCTGTGACAGGTTAGAGGGAATCTAATGAGTTATTCAGCAGCATCAAAAGCCCTGTGAGGAATAATTAGTGCTGGGGCCACGTAAGGTGAAATCAGAGGGTTTCATGCTTTTCGGCAGAGGATCGGGTGCTGCTGCAGAAACTCCCGTCTGGAGAGTGGCAGCCCAAGGCATAGGGGAGAGGGATGAAGTCCCACCTGGCACAGCTTCCCGTCCAAAATCAGCCCAAAACACATTCCCTCCTAATGCAAATAACTTCTTTTCAGTGCCTTCTGCCAGAAACAGGGTAAAAATTGGGAGGGGGAACACCAGCCCCGAAATGCTGAGGAAAAAGAGCTCTGTTCCACAGGGATGCTGTGGAGGGGGCTGGAGGCAGCGTGTGCCACCTGGTGAGTCCCTTCTGCAAGTGCTAACGTGCTCCTGATTATATTTAATTAATTAGCAGCAGGGGGAGAATCTGGAATCAGAGCTGTGCCGCTGGAGTAGCAGGAAACAAGATGTTCTCCCGGCTCTGGAGCTGCTCTCAGGTACTCGCGGCTGCGCTCGCCAAGGTAACGGGGCAGTGACTCAGAGGAGCAGCAGGAGCAGCTGGCAGCACCGTGCCGGCTCAACACTCGGATTTGCTGCTCCCAAGCATGGACTTCACGTCCCTGCAGCACCTTTCCATCCAGGAATGGTGTGGAAAAGAGGGGCGAGCCCCCGGGGATGTGATGAGATGAACTTTCCGCATCAGCCCTTTCTCACTGTGTTAATTCCTCCCCTTGTGAGGTGATGCGCTGGGGTCCCTTTCAGTGGGGTTTGTTGCTAAGTGAAATGTGAAGGTTTTTTTCCGCTTTTTGGCCCTGATTTTGTGACTAGGCAAGCGTGTGTTTATTGAAAAAATGTGGTCAGTCCTGCCACTTTCCCAGGAGCTGCTCAGATACCTGAAGCTGAGCAGGTTGATATTTCCCAGGTACCTTCAGCTGTAATTAAAATGTAAAATACTTTCTTCCTTTTCAGTCTCATGGGAATGATCTATTATTTGATTTCTGGTACCTCCTTAGTTTGCTTAATTCCTGCTGGTCCCCTTCGTGTCCCCCTGAATACTAAAAAGAGGCTAATGCTAAATACTTGAGAGAATCAGAAGAAGATTTGGGGATATTTAAAAGCCGTCATGTATTGCTACCCTCCTTGAATTAAGGTTCCTTCCTTTTTTTGGGGGGGATCTTTTTCCCCCTATTTTTTTTTCTTTTTTTTTTTTTGCTAACTGTGCTGCTGCCGTCTCACTGCCAAGCTCACAAAGGAACCCCAAGAAATCAGCCAGCCAAGCAGATAAGGAAACAGAGGTAGAGCACAAAGGTTTAATAAATACAGAGAGCTTGAAAAAAAAGGCTTTGCAAAATGGTGGAAGGCTGGTCAGGTGAAAATGAAGGGGATTTGGAATGGGATGATGAAGAGGAAACCCTTTTCTGAAGAGAAATAAAATACCTTGGTCTCTAAAAAATATCTTAATTAATTCAGGACAGTAATAGAGAAGGAATAAAAACTTGCATTAGGTAAATTGGAAGCCCTCACAGCCAGTGGACTCTCTGCAGAGCCCACTGCAAAGCTGTGCCTGGTGCATTTAGGCTCTGATTTTCTCATCGTTTTCTGGCCTCAGTCACCTGCGGAATAACAGGGAAGAGCTCCAACCCAGGAAAGCATTTGAGAAACTGTGGTAGGTCAGACTTGCAGGGTCTAGCTGGCTGCTGACCCTCATGGCGGCTTTGCTCCTATGTCTGAGTAATTGAGCTTCTTCCTGGCCTGTTAGAAAAGAGACATTCATTAATTAAAATGCAGTTAACTCCAGCCTCATTAGCCTGGACTGTATTTTGCTGTTCCCTGGATGGCAGGCAGAGATGGGACTTGTACTTGTTGCATTACAAATGCAAAATGCCACCGGGTGGTCACTCTCGGGTACAGACAGTGCCTCATGCTCCAGTGTTTGTCCTCATGGAATGCAAAACCATCCCCCAGATCCATCCTAATGACTCCATCAGCCACCCTGCCACCCCAGATGGGGCTGGGTATGAGGGGCAGGGTCTCTCTGTCCACCCTTTGCCCTGGCAGTGCTGATCCCTCGTGGTGATGCCCTTCCCTTCTCCTGGCAGTGTGGAAGGGATGCAGAGCTGGTCCCAGTGAACCACAGGGCTTGAGGGTTCCTGTGTCATTTCATTGTGTTGATAAAAATTAATGAACCATGTAGCTCTTGTCACTCAGTTATTGAACTGTGGCTGCTTTCTGAAAATGGTGAAGGATGTGGAGCTTCTGGAGCCAGTCCAGAGGAGGCCATGAAGATACTCTCAGGGCTGGAGCAGCTCTGCTCTGGAGACAGGCTGAGAGAGCTGGGGCTGTTCAGCCTGGAGAAGAGAAAGCTCCAGGGAGACCTTTGAGCTCCTTCCAATGGCTAAAGGTGCTCCAGGAGAGCTGGAGAGGGGCTTTGGACAAGGGTCTGGAGTGACTGGACAAGGGGGAATGGGTTCAGCCTGGCAAAGGGCAGGTTTAGATGGAATATTGGGAAGAAATTCTTCCCTATGAGGGTGGTGAGGCGCTGGCACAGGTTGCCCAGAGAAGCTGTGGCTGCCCCGTCCCTGGAAGTGTTCCAGGCCATGATGGACAGGATGTGGAAGGCAGGGGGGTGGAATGAGATGGTCATTAAGTTCCTTTCTAACCCAAACCATTCTAGGATACTATGCCTGGGCTGCTGAACCCAGCCAAGAGCGGAGCAACATTGCCGAGGTTAAGTGCAAAGGGGGATTAAAACCACCTGTGTTTGCACTTTAAATCCCTTCAAACATCAATTAAGATTGTTCTGATAAAGACCCGGGCAGCACTCAAACAGCTGCTGAACGCTGTTCCCCGGGTGTATCTCTGGGCGAGATCACAAAGGAGCCTTTGTCGTTCTTCAGTCGTGGCTGAAATCTAAATCCCAGCGAGTGCAGCTCAGAGGGTGACATGTGCTGGCACCGGGGGCCGCAGTGTGGGACTTGTTTTCAAAGAACTGGGAGATGCAGAGGAGAGGTTCCTGAATACAGTAACTCTACCTACAGCCAGAACTGAGGCATCTGCCCAGAGATTTCATATACACCAATTGGGAGGGAAATCTAATCAGGAATTGCTAATTTTCATGAAGTCAAGCACCTGGGATTCACTTCAGACTTGCATTTTCCTGGAATAATTCAACACAAACACTGTATATTTGTACACAGACACTTGACTTTTCTGTTGTTTGATGAGACTACAATTCGTCTTCCTCTTGTGGTTCCTGCAATCCTTCCTCTCCTGTGGTTCGCAGCTGAATTACCAACCTCTACCCCAGGACTATTCATCTGTTGTGTTTTGGATATTGTTGTTCCTCACAGGAAAGCAAACAATGCTTGTTTAAGCCAGGCCACTTCCCAGGCAGATTTCATTGGAACCAGGTCCTGCCTCAAACCAGAATCCAAACTCATCTCCATTGTTGTGTATCACTATTATTTTTTTCCTTGTCATTGCTTTTCCATTTCTTATTACTATGCAGCTCTCAGTGTTGAACATCATTCAAAACTACACAGAAGTCACATAGTGCTGCTTTTCTATTCATATCTCCTTGTTCCCTAATCCCAACCAGTTCTCTATTGAACATCTGCTTTTACCTGGGCTGACAAGTGTATTTTTTAGCTGTAGATATTGCAAATCAGGGATGCAGAATTTTTCTTACTCTGTGACTCCGATCAAGGTCCTTTTCTAACTTGTCACTGAACGTCTGAATTCTCCCTTCCTCCCAACAATGGTCCAGTGCTGTTTTTGGCTGAAATAAACCAGGTGGTGCTGTTTGGAGTCACTCCCTGGCTGTTTTTCCATCTCATGCGGTGGCTGGGGTAGGGTGGCTGGTTGGGCAGGCAGCTTGTGCAGACAACCCACTGCACCTTCCCCTGCTGCTGTCCAGCCTGGCCCATGGCAGGCTGGATGCCACTTGGGACCCATCCTTTGCCGTTCCCTGTGATCCTCCACGCACTGGGGATAAAAAGCCCAGTGTCAGCAAACCCCAGGTGCTGCAGCAGTGACATTTTTAGGAGAAACACAGAGCTGTGCGTGGCCAACTTGATGTCTGCCCTGGTGTGAGCACCAAGCCTGACCTGCTGAGCACAGTGCCATGACCAGTGCTCACCTGGGCTGGGACTCTGACTCAAGGGGCTTTGCAAGAATCTTTTAGCTTTGAAAAACCCTCTAAGACCATGGAGTCCAAGCATTCCCTCAGCACTGCCAAGCTCACCACTAAACCATATGCCCAGGTGCCACATCCAAACTTCTTTTAAATCCCTTCAGGGATGGTGACTCCACCACTGCCCTGGGCAGCCTGTGCCAATGCTGGACAACCCTTTTGGTGAAGACATTTTCCTAATATCCACTCTAAACCTCCAGTGGTGCAACTTGAGGCTGTTTCCTCTTGTCCTGCTGGTTGTTACCTGGGAGAAGAGGCTGTGCCCACACAGAGCCAGGGACATGGGCATGTGGCATGGGAATTCCCTTTGGCTCCTCAAGCAGAAATCCATGTGGATGGTCCTTTTTGTTGCACAGCAGGTAAAAACTGAAGCAGTGAGATGTATCTTAACCAGGGAGAAATCTGGAGGCGGGGGGAGAAAGCTGCTTTGAAAGGGAATAAAACTTGCTGCCAGGCTTTCCTCTGTGAGCAAGTCCAATTTCTTTCTCTCTTTATTTTTTTTTTCTTTTGGTGCTGTGTTATTCCTCCGTGGGCAGGAGGCTGCAGGCATTTCAATTCTCTTCAAGCCCTTGTTTCAAAAAGGGCCCAAAATATGTTCTCTTCTAAGAGGCAGTAAACAGCAAGTGCACAATGCAGCTTCTCTAAGCCTCTCTTCTCCTGTCTCAGGGAGAAAGGAATTCTCCAAGCCCTAGAGCCTGACTCACTCGCTGTGTGAGCATGAATTAACCAGGAATGTTCGAGAATTATTCCTGAATAATTCATGAACCTGAATTAATCATGCATTTTCATGAATTATTCATGAATAACTCATGGAAATGCAAGGTTTATTCATGCTCCAAAAAACCCAAGGCTTTTTCTCTTCTCTTCTGCTCTCTCTCCCTGTAAGAGACAGACCTGAAACAAGCTAAGGAAAAAAATAATATATGTATATGGGAAAATAACAGGAATAATAATGCTGAAACGAAACAACCAGGAAAAAAGAAAGCAAAAGCTCTTTTTTTTTTCTTTGCAGTGGGGACAGCAGGTGGGAGCTTTCCAAGCCAGACAAAGGAGACCTGATAAGGAACTGTGGTGAAGGGACAAGCCCAAGGCAAGGAAGTGTCCGGTCACCTCCTCTCCTGGAGCAGGCAGCTGAGACCTGGAGAGACAGGAGACATCTTGCAAGACTCAACACCTGGAGCAGTGCTAACCAGGCAAGGAGCAGCTCTGTTGCTATCAGGATTGTGATCGCTCTCCTTTTTTCTCTCTCTGTTTATGTGTTTGTGTAGTTTTGTTGCGTTCATAAGGGTAAATGAACAACCGTTTTGGGGAAGGAAGATCAGTGTGGTTTCTTTAAATGTTAGAGGAAAACCCCTCCAGAGAGCTGTTTGGGCTGGGGTTGTTTGCTGTTCGGAATGTGGAGCTCTGCTTCTGGGA
The DNA here is from genome assembly GCA_013398115.1 of Falcunculus frontatus. NCBI lineage: Eukaryota > Metazoa > Chordata > Aves > Passeriformes > Falcunculus > Falcunculus frontatus. Next base: position 224,958 of record VZRV01001561.1, on the reverse strand, counting down.
GGGAGAGGGCTCAGCTATTCATTTATCCCAGTTTCTGCTCTGTAGCCTCCCCTGTGTTTGGGAGAGGGCTGGGGGCAGCTGCCTGCTGCAGGGAAGGGGATGTGGGGAGACAGGCACACAGATAATTTGCATGTGGTGCTTCCTGATAAAAATCAATGCCACAGTGTGTCTCGGTCAGGAGGAAAGGGCTGCAGAAAACCAGGTGTGAGACTGTGCCAGCAGGGCAGGCTGGCAGGTCTGGGGAGAGTTTGGGGTCCTGCAAGGAGCTTTGCTGCAGCTGATGGTGGTGGAGGCAGGAAAGGAGAAAGAGAAAGTTCTCCAGGGTGAACTTGAACCTTCCAAGTAAGAGGAATCAAATGCAGGCAGGACTTTAATGGAGGGTGTGGAGACAAAACAAGAAACTGGAATAAATTGGGTCCTAGCTGCCTTTCCTGCCAGCTTGTCTCTGCTCCAACTCTCCTCTCCCTTCCCCAGCTCCCTCCCATCAGCTTTGGACACCGTGGCCATTCTCCACCTGGTGCCCAGCACATGGACTCAGCCCTGTCCCCAGAACCTTTCTGCCAAGTCCTGCTGCCGAGCAGAGCAGGCAGGACGGGGGGGATGCTCTGCCAGGGCCCTTTGGAGCTCTGGCAGGTGGCCTCTGCCTGATTCTGTCCCCATCCATGATGTGTTGGTTGAAAGCTGGGAAGAAACTCCCCCTGAGCTCAGCAGCCCTTGGCTCCTCAGCTGCTCCTCTGGCACAGGAGGTTTTGGAAATCACCACCAGCCTGGTACTCTGGTTTCCCCAGTGATTTGAGTCTGCAGCTCCAGGGGCAGAAGGAGGCATCTCAATGGGCAGAGCAGTGAGCCAGGACTTAGGATCCAGCTCCTTGCAGCTTTGTTGCTTGACTGCCTTAGATATATCTGTCACTGGTCTGTGCCTCAGTTTCCCCATGGGTGAAATGAAGGGAATTTGCTGCTCTCCTTAACAAAGCATTTTGATGTTTACTGGGGGAAATAACTGTGCAGGCAAAGGAATGATCATTTCCTGGAATACTCCGGGTCTTTTTGAGTCTCTTCTCTGCACTGCCTTGATATCGCACAGACACAGCCCTGCACTGGAGCAAACTGCTGTAGATCCACTGAGGTAATTTGAGCTGTGATGGTTCACAGCAGAGGAACCAGCCTGTGTCTGCTCAGTGGCTTTTTCAGCATCTGCTCAAGGTGTCTGCTGTGAGAGCTGGCCCTGCCTGATCCTAGGTGAGACCTGGCATAGCTGCCACTGCAAAGGACACTTGGATGCACTGAAGGCACGTGGGCCTGTGCTCAGTCAGACCCAAGACAGCCCCCCAGTGAAGGGCTTTAGGACGAGGAAAGCTCAGAAGGGCAGGAACGGGAAAGGAGAAATAACTGGTAGAGAAGAGGCAGGGCCAAGTGTTTTATTATCTGCAGCTTGTGCTGCCCCAGGTAAAGCACCATTTGTGAACACTCCTGACCATGGGAGAGCCCAAACCCCTGTGGTGACATTCCCACACTGCTCCCTCTGCTCCAGGTGGGCAGCCCTGATGTCAGCCAAGCTCTACGTGCTCATCAGCTGGCCCGATGGCAGCCGGGTCATCAACATGGAGAACATCAAGGAGCCCCGCAAGCCCTTCCACCTCTACACTGTGGGGGAGCAGGTCCTGGCCCGATGCCCTGGCTTCAGTGGGCTGTACTGGGGCGTGGTGGAAGGCATAAGTGGTGAGTGACACCCCCCTGGCCTGGGTTTGCAATTTGGGGCTGCTCAGGAGCAACCTTCCAAGAAGGAGTTCAGTGCTGAAAGCTCTTCTCTTGCTACAGAGCATAAAGATATTTTGGAGAAGAAGCTGCTGGAAGATCGACAGCTCCTGGAGAAGTTGAGTAAGGGCTTTTGAACACTGTACCCTTCTACTTCCATGGGGCTTTTTGGGTGGGAGGATGCTGAGCATGTTGTAGTCCCAACATGAATTTCACATCACTGCAATCAGGGTACAAAGCTCTGAGTGGGAGGTGGGAGATACACGACATTGATGCCGCATTGCACATCTTGAATATCTGCCTTTCTTTCAGAGGAAGAACCAGCTGTCCACAGCATGATGCCATCCCCACCAAAAAAATCCAGGAAAACCTTCCCGAAATGGACCCCGGGGAATGCATCCAGGAAATACCCCAGTGACAGGAGCTATCCTGCAAAGCCACTGCTGAGGGTGTCTGAGGCCAGCCTGCCCCATGATGCTGGCAGCTCCTCCATCCTCAAGGACAGGCGTGTCCTGGGAAGTGTGGGGGCAGGAAGCCCCCACTCGCTGGCAGCTCCTCCCCACCCAGCCAGCGCCTTCACACCTCCATCCACCTTCATCACCATGGCTGTGCCGGGGCCAGGGGCTTCCCAGAGTGAAGAGGACAGGTCTGGTCCAGCCGCCAGAGGTAACCTTGGGTTCTGGCTCTGCTGCCTGGTCCCAAGTGACAGGGTGGGACGGGGAATTGCAGAGCAGCCAGAAAACATCTGCTTTGTTCTGGGTCTCTGTGGGCTTTGTCTTGGGGCTGCAGATGTTAGAGATGGCATTTCCTGGTCCTTTCCACCTGGGAGATCTCCTCCAGGAGGGCCGTCTGAAGGGAGGTGCCTGTATGTAGTGTTTGGTATCTGCTCTGTCAGGCACCAGCTCTGTCTCCTGGGCTAGCAGTTCTCTCTCCACAAGCCAAAAGCCAATCTGAATGAATGCCTGCCTGAATAACTGAAATTCCCTAAACCCCTGTATCTCAATTAGGCAAATCTTCTCAGATTTGCCTATTTCCCTGTTTTTCCACCCACTACTACACCCATTAAACGCACTTATGAAAATATGTTAGTGTGTTATTTACCTGCTGACTAACAGCAGCATCCAGAGACACGTTGGCTCTGCTTGCCTTGCTCCCACCATATGTTTTGTGCTGGGAACAGAAGCCCTTGAGATGCCACCTTTTTCTCATAACAAATCCCCATTGATCCATCCTGGAGAGCCCGTCTGGATCACTCTGTTCATGCAAAGGGAATAACAGGTTGCCATGCAATCTAGCAGGAGTGTTTGGATAATCTGTTTGGATAATCTGTTGTGGAGACAGAGGGATTCAGGGCCTTTTCAACAGCTGATTCTTCAGCTTGTCTCCCACCCCTGCTGCAGATTATCTCGCCCTTCCAATGAAGAGGAAGTCAGATGGCATCTTGTCCCCGTGCCAGCAGCACATCTGCCTGAACAGGTAACACTGAAGTGCAGTGAGGACCCTGAATGTTTCACACCACGTATTTTGATTTCTGTCTACTCTGTTTCCATTCTCTGGTGGTGCTTGCTTTGAGTAGATGCTCATGGAGGTTAAACCCAAAGCACAGAAAATCACAGGAGTTTGTGTGGGCACATACAGCAGGGAAATGAGTCTGTGCCCTGAAGTCCTGATTCTTTGAGGTGTCAATGGGATGTCCCCCATATCTGTGTGTCGGGGGATGCGCAGGAGTTTGTCCACATGAAGAACCCCTAATCTTCCCTCTCAGTACATTTTATTCTTGCTGCAAATGAAAACAGAATCGACTTTGCTTTAAATTCCAGATAATTTTTCTCAGGAATGAATATGAATATGAGCATGAAGCTGTTTGTGGCAGTGCTGTTTAACTTGCTTGTTTCTTCCAGCCGTGAAGAGAGAAAGATTGATGCTTTGCAAGAGACGGATGGCTTCCAGAGGGTTCACAAAAATTTCAGTTCTGGTGAGATGGAAAGGTAATTAGCAAAAGGAGGCACTTGTTCCTAACTGTTTTCCTCCTCACTACAAGAGCGAGCAATGAGATCACAGATGGGTGACAAAGTGGGGCAATTTTAAACCCCGAAGTTGCTGAGTCTATTTATAATCAGAGCCAGGTGTTTCTGATCGTGGGGCTTGGATTTAGAGATGCAGGAAGGCTCTAAAACAGTGCAGAAACTACAAAGCTCTTACCTGTGACAATCAAAACGTGGTTGTGTGTTCCTTGTTTTATTGTTCATTACTTCAGTGACCAGTATCCAATGATAAAGTGATGCTAGGGACAGTTTTCTTGCAAAGAAATGGGTTCCAAAAAAATTCGAGTTATGGTTTTTGTATTGTCATTTCCCACAAGTCTGTTGTTTGATTCCACAAATTTGTGTGTCCTGGGTCTTGCAGGACAGGCTTGATGTCTTTCCTTACAACTGAGAAGAAAATTGAGCATCAAAGTCTTCATGTATGCATGGCAAGGGGGAGTTGACCGTTAAACTGAACATTCCCACGTGCTGAAAAGTCCAGACCAGGCTGTTTTTCTCTCCTGCCTTACTCCTCACCCAGGAATAGCTGGAAGGGCTGATGCTCTGTCTGAGAAGTTGTCCTGCCCTGTTGCAGACGGCATGGAGTCATCGCTGGGGTGGAGGAGCGACATCCATAGTGAGGAGGTGGTGTCTTCTTGCCTTTACACAAGCAACTTTAATTTTTCAGGGCGGACAAGATGGAGCAGCTGGAGAGGATGGTGTTGAACCTCCAACAGGATGTCCTCTCGCTGAAGAAGAAGGTGCAGAGGCTGGAATCCCTGTCCTTCCAGGAGGAGCCGCACCGGCAGCCATGCGAGGTGGTGGAGCTCTTCAATGGCTACACCAAGGAGCAGCTCAAAGAGACCATCAGGTTTGACCAGAAAATCAGCACAGCCTGCAAGACTCTGCTCTACAAACTCTTCACCTCCGACTACATCCAGAGCCACTCCATCACGGGGCGCAGGGGCAACACCTTCCGGGAGGCAAAGCCCATGATGGACGAACGCTGCATCAAAATCATCAGGGTGCTGCTGAAGCAGAAGTTTGGGGATCACCTCAGTGACACTGTGATCACGGAGAAGATCCAAAATGTGCAGAAAGCCCTAAGGCAGAAGTTTAAGACAGAATGTCTCTGAGGCATGGGGAATTTGGTGTCTCCTCCTGCCATTCCCCTGTGTGTCCCTGAGCAGCCTTCCCAGAACAGATGAGCTGAGCAGCTGCTGCTCAGTAGATTTCCCCCAGGGAGCCAACCCCAGTGAACCATGTGCTAAACACAGCTCAAACGTTCCCCTGCCAAACCTCTGCCCACATTGTTTGAGCAGCAATTTGGCCCAGCTTGGTTTGGTTTTCACACTCTACAAGTCCCTTCCCACCCAGTCTGTGTGCAAACCTCACTGTAGGTGCAGGGAATCACCTCTATGACTTTTTGACGATGTGCTCAAAAGCTCCAGGGCTCTTTTTGAGCCCAAGAACGGGTCAGGAAGGCAGCCCTGTTCCACGCTGCCGAAATGTTGGCTCTGGGATAGGGAATTCAGCTGCAGACAGACTGTGCCACCCAACGTGGCTTCTCTCTGCCTGCCTCTGGTTGCCTCCTTCTGCCTGTGGGACAATATTTACTCTTTCCTCGCAGCAAATGTATTTTATTTTCTGCAGTAACAGAAAGGCAGACTCATTAAAACGACGCCTTGAAACATTCGGAGAAAGATCATTTGATTTTTTTCCCTCTATTTTAATGTAGCTATGTGGAAGAGTTGTCTTCCCTAATGGAAGTCTGCTGAACAAGAGAAGACGTCACCCATGGAAGTTACATTAATTTTCCTTTCAAGACCAGATTATTTCCATACAGGAGAAATCCCTCACATTTTTATGACACAAGGGTGAGGGATGGAGGACAAAATATGGCCCAGTTTTTCTCCAAGGATCATACATATTGCGGACACTGTCACTATTATTTAAATACAGTCTTTTTATCCTAGATAAGAAATGCCAAGTACAACAAGACACTGCTGAGAAACTATAGAGAAAGGCTAGAAAGACACATCTTTTCCTAAATAATTCAGAGCTGGAGTGTGGGTGGGTTAAAATTGTTCTAAACATTGAAAGAATGAGATGCTGACACCAGTCCACTTAACAGAAGTGCTGCAAAATACCAAACATTCCCTTTCACAGAGGCTTCTCAGACAAGAAATTGGTTTTATCAGCTTAATTTTTAAATTATTCAGGAAAAGAAATGCCAGTGGGTTTGCATTAATCAAAACATTTGGTTTAGTTTGTATGTTTTGTTGTGTTTTCAAGTATTTAATTTCTTCACAGTTGCATGAGAAATAGTAATGCAAAATGAATGTATGGAGAAACAAGGAGCTGTTTTGAAAGGGAAAAAAAAGAAAGGTGTTATTTTCAGAATTTTCTTCCACCTTCTGCCTTTTTTTTGAGCTAATCCATTAAAGTAGGGTTAATGCTATGATGCATTTTGGTTTTGGAGGGAGATAGGCTTGCCAATGTTTCTGGCACTATTTTCTTCAGATGTCTCTAACAGTCACGTTAAATTGCTGTAGGTAATAACCGAAGATATTCCTTCTGTTTTCCCTCAGCAAATGCTTTTCCAAACTATTATGCAAACACATTGGTGATGATTTCTCCTTTGTAGGGACCTTGTCTTGAGCAGCAGCTGGTGCAGGTCTGCTGTGGTCACTTAGAGCCAAGAACACAGCCAGTCCTGGAAAATACACTGAAACTGAGCAGAACTGCCCCAAAACCTCCTCAGTGCAGAAATACATCTTGAAATACAACAGCCCTGCCAGAAACATGGGACCTTCCCGCCTCAGGCCTTAGGTTGGAATCACTGCTCAGGGAAACACCCCAGGTGATGTTTTTGATGTTGACTTATCAAAGAGAAGATCGAGGAGGCACAACCAGCCTTATCCTGCAGAACCTAAAAGCTCATCTCATTCCACCCCCTGCCACGGGCAGGGACACCTTCCACTATCCCAGGTTGCTCCAAGCCCCATCCAGCCTGGCACTGAACACTTCCAGGGCTGGGGCAGCCACAGCTTCTCTGGGCATCCTGTGCCAGTGTCTCTCTCTCAATCTTCCCTCCCGAAGCTCATCAGATCCCTCACCAAGCTGCAGCCTTGAAAGCCAGCTCAGGAATGTTATTTAGTAAAATAAGTGCTGCTGCTGTCCTCCCCCGCTGAGCCCCCTCTGAGCCCCCTCTGACGAGCTGCAGATCATTACTGTGAGTGAAGGGAGAAAAAAGACCCAGGGAATGGACTTGCTGCAGGGTGCCTTGGCTCCCGCAACGCATGGGCTCTAGTCAGCTCCCCTGGAAGCAGATGAACTGGGTGACCTTTCTGCTTGAAAAACCCTTTGGTGGCTCCCTCAGAGGTAACTTCCCAGCCTAACGTGCTTGCTGGTATTCAGGAGTGCTCCTGGTAAGTGGGCTGATGGATGCTCTGCGTCTCCATGTGCAGCACAGCCACAGCATTAACGAGCTGGCCCTCAAATGGGCCCTTCTCGGCTATAAAAGTTGTCCTCAGATACTCTCAAAGGCTTTGATGTGGCAGAGAGGGTTGAAGAAAGGCAACACAGGTGGCTTTTCATCAAACCTCGTTTTTTAAAGTATTTGTGAGCCAGAGGCAGCATTTGCAGGCTAATTGGGAGCACCGGCAGCCGCCAGCGATCAAACGTCAGCGCAAGGATGCCGATGCTCTCAGCCCCCTGAACTCTCCAGCTCTGGCTAATCAGCCTCGAGAGGGAGGATCACACAGCACCAGGATGTGGCATTCCCTAGGGGATGCAGAGGTCAGGGCAGATTGAGGAGGAGGAGGGTTCGTGCCAGAACCACTTCACTCGTGGCTGTTCAAAGCCTGTGTCTCTCTCTAAGCGGTGAAGGGCAGCTCCATCAAATGGAATTAACCTCCCACTTTAAGTGAATTACCAGGAAAAACTGGACAGCTCTTGCTGTTGAGATTAATTACTCTGCAGAGTCTGCTGCATCTTGTTAGAAATGATGCTACTCCTGCTCAGCCTCTGGGCTCTCTGGGTGCAGGAGGGTGTGGACAGTGAAAATAAGGGTCAAAGCTCAGGGGGGTCTCCAAGGAGGTTTTGCATTTGGTTTAAAAGCAAGAGAAATGGTGCTTGTCAACTTTTGCAAATGCAGGACAGATATGGAACATCCAGTCCTCCCTCCCTTCAGGAGGAGCTGGAGCAGCAGTGCTGACCTTGGGCTTGATTCAACCAGGGTGTGCAGCAACTGAGCAGGGACCTCACAAGGCTCTGGGGTTCCCCAGCACCCCAAAACACCATGATGGGGCCCTGCCACCCCACCCACCACCTGGTTCTCCCTCTGTTGTTGCCTTAGGAACCGGCTGAAAGCCGCATGTTACTCACTGGCAGCAATACACAGGTTTTCAGGGAAAGATGGGAACCTTCCCAGCCTGCTCTGTATCAACCTTTATGTTTTCAGCTGGGCAAACATGAGGCTTCTGAAATTTCATAAAAATCATAGAATTGTTTGAGTTGGAAGGGACCATTAAAGGTCTTCTAGTTTCAACCCCCTGGAATGAGCAGGGACACTGTCAACTGGATCAGGTTGTTTAAAGTCCCATCCAACCTGACTGTGACTGTTTCCAGGGATGGTCCATCAACAGCTTCTCTGGGCAACCTGTGCCACTGTTTTTTAAAAAAAAATTCAAATTGCAGAGTTGCTGCTGGCAGGATGATTCCATGTGTGAAAAAAACCAGCCCAAACAAGAGGGAGATTCTTTGGTGTTTAAATCCATTTATTTAAAATTAATTTCCTTGACCCTGCCAGGGGGATTCCATGTCCAGTACAGGCAGATTTTAATTTTCCCATTACGTGGCCTGTAGGAAACACTCACTGCTGAGTGTCTCAATGGCTGCACTGTGTGCATTCCCCAGAAACCTTAACACATTCACTTAATGATGTGCAGACTGTGAGTATCAGATAAAGGAATAATGTTAAAATGGAACTAAATCCCTCCTTGGGTTTTAGTCAAGGCTTACAAAGCCTGGCTGCCTTTATATGAGCCCCAGACAGCCACTGCTGACTCTGCCTGGTGTTCTGATCTGGTTGGATGCACTTGGAAAAATCTTCTGCACAGCAAGAGTGGTGCAGTGGTCTTTGGTTTGAGATCCTCCATCAGGCAGCTGCAGGAACAGGGGTGTGACACAGGGAGAGCTCAGCTGGGGGATGAAAAAAATACCAGAAGGACAAGGCTTGGCCTGTATGAGCTTGGAGTTGTGTGTCATCTCTTACTGGCATCCCACACACAAATACTCTGTGTCACAAGAAGATTTTTTTTTTTTGGTTCTGGTAAGTCTTTGTCGTATCCGGTTTCAAAAAGCCAGTAAAAATAAAACAACCCACGCAGAATGTGGTCCCAGAGCTATATGTGTGTGTTGTTTTTGCACTTCTGGACTATTTTTTTATTAAAGGAAGTTTTTATATCATTTTACTTTCTTCTTGAAATCATACCTGCGTTCTTTTTTTTTCAGAGTGCATGCCCATGCCTGGTAGGTGTGCAAATACATCAGATTTTGTACCTTAAGAAGTCTTTTATGTCTCTGCCTCAGCCACATATTCATTACACTTCACTTTTAGCAGTATCTCTCTGTCTGCAGTACATGCTTACATTATTCCAACTCATATCTCTCCATCTCCCCCACCTTTTTAGAGCTGAATGGAACTGGGGAGATCATTATTAAAACACGGAAAGCACAGAAATAAAATTAACCAGAGCACCAGTTCTCTGTGTGCTGAATACACCGAGGAAATAAAAGAGACCTTCCACTTCTAATAAAATCTGGTTGTGAATTGCCTCATAAAAGCTTGGACGAATTATATTCAGAGGCCAAAGAGAGAGAAGAGAGAAGGGAGAGAGCTTGGAGCCCTCCAAGAGCAGGATGCTCTCCCTGCCTTGGTGTGCATCCCAATGAAAATGCCATGAAAGCTCTGGAATCAGGTGAGATGTTCTGCACAGAGGATGAGCTTCAGGCCTTGATGGAACACTTGAGTTACAGGGCCACAGGTTGTTAAAGTCCCTCTCAGTGAAATATTAGTCCCACTGAGGTGCTGGACCTCTTCCTGCTGCCTCCTGAGGTCTCAGCCGTCACTTTGGTTCTTGCCCAAGTCGCTGGATGGTGGAGAAAGGACCCTGCACAGATGTGGTGAATTCTCAGCCCTGTTCTTGCCCCACTCTGATCTCCCAGGGTCCCAGGAAGGTTTTAGGGTATGGGCATAGCTTCTCAGATTCTTCATCTCCATGCTGGAAGATGAAGGTGCTGAAGGACATGCCCCAGGCGTCCTCTTGCCACCAGCACGTTCCTGCTGTCCCAGGACATCACTGTTCCCAGGAGATGCAGTTTGGTGACGTGCTTACTTTTAAGGTTATGTTTGATTGGGTGGGCTCTTTTGTTTGGCACAGGGATTCAGCTGAAGCACAGGGGACTGTGCCTAACTTAGTAATGGAGACATTAAGAGCCCAGGAAGCCAGGACTGCACCGTGCTCATTGATTGCTTCTCTTAAATATAAGCAGAGCAGCCCAGAGTGTCAGGCATCTGCGGGGAGAGGAGACTGAAGAACTGATGTACTTCTGCTAATGAATAATCATTAAACTCCAAAGGAGTTTATTATTATTGCCATTAATTCTGGTTGTACTGTGCCCAGACACAAGGAAGGTGGAGAAAGATGAGTTCATGACCTACATATTACAGGCTAGATTTTATCCTGGTAATATGAGAAAATCGATCATTTCTTAAGTGAGAGGACTGATAAAATCACTGACTTCAGAGGAGATACATCATTGCTTTTATGTGTTCAACAAGCTCGCTAGGATGGTGCTGGAGAAGGGTCAAATCTCTCTTCTGGATACCCTAAGGTCAGGAGTTAGTCTGCCCTCAGTTTCCCAGAGGCAGGAAACACCATCCAGCATTCACACCTTCACTTGTGTTAGGATTTCTCCTCCATGCTAACCTGAGTCTGCCTGAGGTTTTACTCACCCTGAATTCAGAATAAATTGCCAGAAGTCAAGGAAAGCCATAGGAAGATCCCTTCAGCCAGAAGAGGGATGGACCCAAGTCAGGGGTTTCATGTTGTTCCTTAAAATGGTTTGGATCAAGAGTGAAATACTGTCATGATGTGAGAACTCCGCTCTCCTTCACACTCCCTGAATGACTCGAGCATGTTCCTTTGTACCTCTGAGCTGGAGGACTCCTTCCTCTCCTGGAAACTAAAAAGTGAAAGTAGCTATAGACCACCTACAAAAAAAAATATCTGTTGTAATTTGTGCAGGCCAAAAGGGAGGTGCAAACTGCTCTCTGCCTTTTTGGGTCTTTGTGCAGTGTTTTTCCCAACTCTCTCTAGAGCTGAACCAGGAAGAAGCTGGATTTGCTTTCTGCAGAAGTGCTGCCTTCCCATGTGGAGATGTTTCTGTATTTCTTGGCTCAGAATGGAAGGAGCACATATGAATGTGTTCATGGCCCTTGCCATGAGATCTTTAGGATGAAAAGTGGAATCAGTCACTTTAATGTGTTGTCTTGGTAGAGGAATTTTACACCTTACTGTAGTCCTGTCGTTAATTCAATTAATTCCTTTTTATGTAATACTCAGAGCTGGTTTACTCAATGCTCTGAGGAGTGGGCTAGGAATGTTTATTTGCAGGAGGGAAAGTAATTCCTGAGAAAGCCAGGAGCAGAACTACTTTCTGGAGAATAATTTGAATGTTGGAATGTCATCCCTGTATTTTTTCCTATAATTGCTGCAGACTCTGACCCACTTTCTTGTGCTTGCACAGCTTGGAGGGCTGCATTTACCCGGTCACTCGAGAGGCACCAATACAAACCAGGGAAATGTGGGCATTTCCAAAGAACTGAGAGAGGGTGGGGACCCACCAGCACCGTTCTTTAGGAAAAATAACCCACTAACCCTGCCTGCCCTGGCAAAACTGTGTCATAAATCTGGAGTAATGTGTGATGACAAAGGGCCTGGAAAGTAGGAAAGGAGAAAGCTCGTGTTCTCTCGTGAGAAGAAAGATGATTTAATTCTTGATTAGGAAAGACAGCAAGTGGAGACACTTCCAGCTGCATGGACATTGTCTTGACACTGCCTGTTAAATGCCTAATGATGGCAGTTAGTAGGAATTAGCTACAGAATATGTTTTATTGTGTTTTGTGGTCCCCAGGGCAGACATGCCAGAGACTTTTAAAGAGAATAAAAACAGAAGAGGGGAGGCTTCCATACAGGCTCATTTTGAATTTGTAATGTCTGGTTATTAATGGTGCTGAACAGCCAAAAAGCCACACGTGGCTCTCATACAGTACATGTTAAGCTTCAGTAGGTTCTGTCTTTATAAATAAAAGCATGGAAAAATGGATGGATCCCGGAATGACAGGTAGAAACATACCTGAACATGGGAATTGTTTTTTCCACTTTCCAGGCTGAAAATTGGGATAACATTTCTTGTAATGTGCTGAACTGGCAGCTATTCCCATCCTTTTCCCAGGATGCCAATGCAGGGTCCAATTTTCCTTGCTGAAGTCAGTGTGAGTTTTTCTCAGCACCTTTGACCGTCAGAAATTCAGATACAAGAAAAAAGAAGTGTCATCAGAACTCAGCAGGATCCAATCTTCCAGCCCTGGATTTCAATTTGACAACAACAATCCATAGAAAAAATGCAAATATGGTTTTTGCTGCAGACAGGAAGAAGAGAGGATGCTGAGAGCTCTTGTGTTGTTTGATCGCTTTAAAGCCTTTCCTGCAGAAGCTGAAATGGTGAAATTCTGCTTGAAATGTGCTGGGTGCTTTTACAGGCAGAGAGATGAGATGAGTAAATCTTCTTCAGCTTGGAACAGCCTCCCCCAGACCTTTATGTTTGTCCACTTAAACACAAAGACAAGATTTTTTTTGTGGCTCATCTTTGGATTCACCCTGAGCGCTTCTGGTTCAGCCATCCAGTTCAGTGAGAGGAGAACCAAAGAGGTTCCAGCTCTTTCCCCCAGCCCAGCCTTTTCTATCCTATGATATTAATGAGTGATAATGTTTTATGAGGTTTTTTCACAGACTATTGCTACTCAAAATCGCTTTGGTGCATTGGGGCTCTTATTTTCTGAGTATATCAAGAGCTTTCTGCAAAGCAGAGGACTAAAGACAAATGAAGTGTTGTGACTACAAATCCCATAATGGTCTGGCCTTTATTTGTCTCAGAATCAACCTTTGAAGAGTGGTCCCTCACCAGGCATTTTGGGGATGCACAGCACTACTTTGTGCCTCTCCTCCATAACTCACACTTCCAAAAGGCAACACTTTCCATCCAAACTGAGGAGTTGTTGGGAATTGGACAAAGCTTTTTCTTTTTCTGGTTAAATCTATAAATTGATGACTGATGAGCTTATTACCTGGGGTGAAATTAGTTGTGAAGAGAGGCTGGGGCAGCTCTGTGGCTCCATCCCTGCAACCTCCTCATTGCCACCGGGAGTGTGTTGGGCTCTGAGTAGGGGAGGGATCACTGGGATATGAGTAAACAATATTTCTTTTTGATCAGTGGTAGCTGAGACATTAATGCAGTCAGGAGAAATGGGAAGGACTCTCCTATGTACCAAATATTTATCTGAGTCTGTGCCAGGGCAAGCCCCTCTCCCCAGGGCTCTAGTAGAGTCTTGCAAGCAGCAGTAGGAGCCCCATTGCATGTGGCAGGGAGCTGCTGGGTGGAGCCTGGGCAGGAGGATGAAAGGAGATAACTTCTGAAACCCTCTTGCCTCTCAGTACAAAACCAGCAAGTTCTCCATGAACGCCCTCACTGATTTTTAAGATCCCTTCCAACATTCCATGATTGGACCTGCAGAACTGTCTACATGTAACTACATGTAACTATGGATACTGGGATTTCCTTCCCAGAACCTTTGTCTTTTTTCCCTTCAAGCCCGTGAGGGGCTTGAAATAGGAGTGGCTGCAAAAGTGCTGCTCCACAGCCAGATTCAAACCCATCAGGGCAGGTGGTGTCCTGTCAAAGCAGAGAGAAACCTGATAGTGGCCCAGAGTGCTGCATTTTTGCCTTCTCATTTTGGCACTGGGAAAATGCTCTTGGCCTCTTCTCTCCCCAGAGGGGCTGGCTGCAGGTGTTCGACAGCGCTGTGAACATGACACAAGAGCCATCAAATCTGTGGGTGAGGTGCAATATCTTCACTGTCCATGTCCATTGGAAAGGTGCTTTAAAGCAGCTGTATCCCCAGCTCGCAGAGCCACTGGCAAGGGATTTCTGGACTCACACTGTACCATTTCTGAAGAGATAACAGCCCTGGATATTAAAGAGCCTCCAAGGGAACGGGAGCAGCTGTGCGATGTTTTTGTAGACCAAAGGTGCAGCTCCGGCAGCACTAAATCTGGAACACCAACAAGCAGATTAAACAAGATGGTTTAGCTCTTAGAGCCAGCCTCAGGCTTGCCACTGAAATTGGTGATGAGAGGCTGTAACTGAAAGGAAGTCTGATATTTCTAAATCTCGGAAGGTTTGGAAGCTGGGGGTGATGGTGTGCAGGTGTGGGTGGGAGCATCTCCATCCCACAATCAACCACTTAACCTCTCTTGTAAGCATCCACAGATCATCTTGGTCAGCATTACGTTAGGAATTAGCACTTGCTGGCATCAAAACCTAGAGTAAGATTACTAATTACTTGATCAATTTACTTTCCTGTCCTTTGCCCTTTTGTCTGTGTGCAGAAGGATGAGTGTGTGTCCGGTCTGGGGTTTTGATCACACCTTTTTTGCTTGTCTCATGCAAAGGGTTCTTACAGCCTGCAGGTGACCGGATTTTACAGTCCACACTTGCAGAAGTGGGGCTCTGAAGTGTCTCTCCCCCATCATCACCTACCAGATTTGAAGCCTGGCCTGGGTGAGCACCACCTCAGGTTCAGTTCAGCTTCTGAATATTAAAATACTCTCACCCAGGTTTAGGGGTTTCTTCAGGAAAAGGGCAGCACAAGAGCAGTGTTCTCTCCTTCCATCTACCCAGCACAGAATGGATTTTGCTCTTAAGGTGTCAACTTCTACTTCTCAGAGACAATTTTACTTCTTTCTTCGCTGGACATAAACACATCTATTTTCTTTTGTTATTCAGAAAAGAAATGAGGAAACAAACCCCTCACTTATTCTCACTGCTCAGCTTTGATAAAACTATAGCTTAGAAAACTCTACATATTAATAGTGTGAATCACTTGAATGAGGTACATTATGTTTTCAATTTCCATGATGCTTTTAGTGTAGGCAACTTATCAGGGGCTGCCTTTTAATCTGTTGTAGCAATCTTGAACATTAAAGCCAGGTTATTTCATAAAGGGATGTATTCCTTTCACTGGGGAGGTTAATATCACCCATGATTATATTTGACATTTGGGCCTGGCATATTATTTTTCATGCCATGTCTGAGCCTAACTACCCACTCCTCTCATGAGCAGGGTTTGAAGTGGGTACATTTCAAATCTCTGCACACATCCATTAGTGCCATCCTAACAGCCTCATCACTGGAAATAAGAAAAGACAATTTAATGAACAAAATGGGGAGGGTGAGATCAGTAAATGAAATTTTCTCTGGTGGGTAAGCAAGCAAAGGGTAAATGTTGTTGTTGTGCGTTCCCACTGAGGAAACTGTGGAAGGGGAGAGGGTGCCGTGCTTCTTGGAGGAACATCTCCAGAGCATCCTCCCTGGAAATACCCCAGAGCAAACACTGCTGAGGTGCAGCTGACGTGCAGCCAGGCCTCCCAGCTTCTTGCAGAGATTCCTTTCATAATACCACCCACAGCATGGCTTAGGGGTCTTCTCTCCCCAAGAAACAGGGATGCATTTGGAGAGATGGGTCCAGAGGCTGATGTCTCAGAGTGAGAACACTCCATGTCCTGTAAAGCCTCCAGACACAGGCTGGCTGTCAGTTCAGGGCTGCTTGAGTGTGAGCCTGAAAGGACCCTTCAGAGCTGAAGGTGGTAAAACTAATCTTCAATTTCAGTGCTGGCCTGGTGAAGATGGCAATTCTCTGTTAAGGTAAGTGCCTTTTGTTTAGCAGTCAAGGCAGCCCATGGCTCATCCTTGTCTCGATGTGAATTTATCTGCAAACTTTGACTGTTCACTCCCTGAGCCCTTCTGGCTCCCATTTGTCTTTGGTAAGAAAAGGGAGCTGAAGGTGAAGATCTGGATGCTGCTCTTGGACATGAATAACTTGAGGAACTTACTGCCACCAGCAATACCTAGAGCTGAGCAAGTTCTTAAGGAAACCAGGGCCTTTCTGCTTAAAACAGGAGCTCCTGGGTGCTGTTTCTGTCATTAGCCAGCTGTTTGCAGCGTGTTGGAGCCAGCAGGGCCTTGATGTGGCCTTTGGGTGCTTGGTTTTGTTAAATCACTGTCCTATTTTAGGCTTTGTCTGTTCAACCTCAGAGCCTCGGTTGCATCCCAGTGAGCCCTGGAAACAGCAGTGGACGGAGAGGGAAGAAAGGGACCTGAGGAGATGACAGCTCAGGAGAGAGAAAGAGTAAGTGGAATTAAATTACCACCCATTTCTGAGGCACAACAATGCGTTAGGGGATTTCACTGAGGATTCAAACAACTGGGCTTGAAAAAACTCCCTTCCCAAAATTCCGTGTCATCGAACATCATTTCCACAGTCCCATTCTTTGATTTATTTTCAAAGGTAGCTGATAATGCTCTCATAAATTCTTCTGCCCTTGTCTTTTATCTGATCCTGACACTGAGACTGCAGTGGAGGAAAGACCCCAAACAGTGAGAGCAGCAGCTGTACCCTTTGTTTCCTGCAGTGCAGGGAATTTGAGACAAAAGGGACTCTGTAGGACTACAAGAGCAAACCTAAGCTGCTAGCAAAAGAAAGAATAACCAGATTCCAGCCTCTCTGAGCACTGCTTGGGTGAAGACACCAATCTATGGCATCAGAGCCTGCTACCCATTGATTCCTAGCACAGCCCAGTGCTCCCTGGGGACTGCTGGGTATCAGAGGGTCTCCTGAAGTGGAAGCTCCACTTAACAAATCTAATTACAGCTTGGCAGAATGTCACCAAAATGAAGCCATTTGGATTAATTACAAAACTCCCTGAACTTAACAAGGTCAGGATTTTATCCTGAAATCCCCCAATTGCTCTTACATATTAAGACAGTCCCAGCCATAGAAAATGGGGGTGTGAGAGGGCATCAGGATGTCACAGAAACCTGCTCCTCCATGCACCTGTATCTGATCTATCATTTACATTCCTGTTTTCACAAATGTCATGGAACTGGAGACTCGATTGTTCCCCACACAATTGGCTCCAGTGTCCTCATCCCTGGGGAAGCCTTCCCAATACGGGGTTCCCTCCTAGAATGGGTTAGGGAAGTTGCAGAGGTGACTTCAGGGCGCAGATAACCTTGCCTGTCTTTTGAGAAGTGGTCAAGTGGAATATTTTTGTTTTAGAAGACACACCTTTGGGCAAGCTGATGGCTTTTTATGCATCAGCCCCAAGTTTTTAAACCCACCTGTTTTCACCTGTGGCACAGCACTGCTTAAACAGAGCTGCTCATGGAGAAGCCCAGAACTGGTCAGGGGAAGGTCCCTTGGGAAATGCATCTCTGGACCCCCTGACCCCTCCCCCTTGTTCCCAAACTCACGTGCTCTGCATTCAGACCTGGTTCCAATCAGAACTCCTGTACTGATATTCTGGGGTTTTTTACGGCTGCAATTTTGTTTAACATTGCCCCTGAAGAGCTCTGTAGTGTTTTGCAGAGCTCCAAGTACAAGAGCTCCTTGAATCTTTCCCCTAAGTATTCCTGCTGCTGTCAGGAAAGAATATTAGAAGAGTGTGGTCCTGCCTTCCCCTCTCTCATTTGGAAGCTGTGATTCATGTTTTACAGCATCCTGCTCCCATTACCCAGCTCTACTTGCCGGGGGTTTGTTCTGCAGCATCTCATACAGCAGCAGGGCTAATGAGTTTTATGTCCCGTGGGTTGGTATCCTTTATCTCAAATCTGTTCTCTTTTGTTTCAGTAACCCTGATCCCATATCCTGCCCCTTGGCCATCCTGTCCAGATGAGACAGGGCAGAGGGGGGGATGTTTCCAGACCGGTTCACCAGCATGGCCTGACTGGCCAGAGACACATTGCCAGCAGAAAATGCAATGGATGAAATCTTTTATTGTTTCATTTACTTTACTCAGGCCCTGCTTTTCACAAAAGTTCTATTTCAGACCCTTCCTGCCTTTCTCCCACCCCGCCTTCCCCTCGTAACTGAGTGATTTTAAACATTGGTAATAAACTGAACATGAGAAGCAGCCAGCTCAACCAGCACAATTGTAGAAACCTCTTCTCCTTTAGAAACCAGGATAAAAATCCAGCTGCAAGGACTTTGAAAATGAAGGGAGAGGGTTCTACAAACTATTCCTACCAGGGAATGCTTGTGAATGCCATTTGATAAGAGCTTGTCAGCATAGTGGGGTGGAACAGCTGAACTTGTTAATGAAAATGCCTTTTCTATCACCATTCAACTATTTTGCAAGGCAGGATTGTTTCAAACAAAATTATTTTTGTTAAAAAGAAAAGATTTCTCTACTATCGCATCTAATTGTGGTATTAGGGAGCAAAATGTCATTTTGAATGGACTTTTTGGAAGGGAACTGGTTATTTATAGCCATACTTTGTAAAAATTGGTCAGAGCAATTGTTTGAATTGAAGAGAAGCTCATTAATTTTTTTTCTCTCCCTTTCTTCTGCCAGGGCAAACAGCTGCTCTTGGGCTGTGCCCAGCGTGGAGCTCTCTGCAGACCAGCAGTGCCACCGCACCAGTGTCAGGCTACAGCAAAAAGGTGACAAAAACATCATCTGGGTGATCATTATTTCATTTCAGACTTTTTTGGTTAGAGGAGGAGACTTTTGAGGTGGGGGTGAATTAGGAACACCCAGTGCTGGCAACTTCCCTGGGTTTGTGTGCCCAGGGCTGGGGTTTCCATCTAAGGTGTCCATCACAGGAGTGCTCGTGGTGGCACTGGGAAGCCCTGCCATGCTCCATCACTCCTGCTGTAAGGATGAGCTGTGTTCCCCCTGGATGGCTGTCAGAGCTCCTCTTCCTCCTCGGGCATCCTGCCCCCCTCCAGCTGCTGCTCTCAAAGCAGGTCTCTGGTGAGTTTTGCCTTTGCCTGAGCTCCTGAGAGGCTGAGCTCTGCTTGTCCGAGCTGTCCAAGGAGATAAATGCTGGCACAGGCCCTGCATTGCTGATTAGCACACAGCAAACGAGCTGCCACTCCCTGCAACAGGCACTGGTGATGTGCTAACCCTGGCTGGTTTTGCTTGGTGGTAACTGGGGTCAGAGCAGGGATAACAGGGATCAATTTTACCGCACATCTCTCCTCGTGAAACCTGCCTGGCATGGAGGGGGCATGGTGATGGAGCAGGACATCACCACCTCACCCCTGGTGCATCCCAAGCTCATTCCCAGGCCCAGATGCTGTAGGGTGTTATCCCATGGATGTCTAACAGGAACAGACATTTCCAGGCTGTGAAGTGGACTCAGCTCATCCCTAGCTGCCCCCAAAACCACCCCAGAGTCCTGAGAGCTTTCACCCCCACCAGATTTGTTCTGCAGCTCAGCTACTGGGGCTCAAAAGTGTTCGGCATCATGTCCACAACTCATCTTGCAGCAAAAGGGAAGCCAAAAAGTCTGGTTAAAATATGAGGGGGGAGGATGGTCCTGACAATTCAATTAATGCAGGGATTGGGACATAAAAATCCAGCAGGAAATGTTATGTACATTTGTAAAATGGTACTTGCTAGGTAGAAAAAAAAAATTAATGATGGTGCTTTATTTGAGAATTAATAGGAGCCCATTTCACTGGCCAGGGAGAGCCAAGGGGAGTGCGGGGGCTCTGTGCTTAGATCTTCACACCAGCTTCTACTTTCAGTTGTTCAAACCCAGCACCACTTTAAACTTTTTGTACAAATAAGAGTGAGAACAGCACTAAGCCCTTCATGGCGAAATACAGAAACATCATTCTTCTTTGTAAGTCATCATAAATTACAGCTGCAAAAGCAAACACTGCTCCACCTGTGTGCCCAGTAAATCAAACTAAGCTCCAATGAAATACAAAGCTCTCCTCACGGACACAAAGTCCTTGCTGAAAAGCCCAAGGATAACATGAACTGACCAAAGAAGTGAAGGACTTTAATCTTTGTTTTGAAATCCCCTGAATTGCGGCGCTGCCACTCCTCAGAGCCACCTGCTTCCTCTTCCCACTAACTAAGCCCAGGCAATTTAGCTCCAGCCTCCAATTTTGCTCTTCATTATTTGCTGGCTACTCAGAGCTGCTCCACTTGGGAAAATTGCTGTTTCCATGTGCCAGCCTGGCCGTGATACACTTTTCTCCAACTGCTTGGCTGCTGTGTGTGCATGGCTGCATCCAGGTGCAAACAGCTGGGAAACCTGTGTTGCAAAAATGCAAGTGCTTCCCTTTGGGTTATTGCCTCCCTCTCTTCTGGCAGTTTGGGTGTTCTGGAAAAGTTCTGTCTCAGGGCTGTGCTGAGGAAGGGGGGCTTAGTGCCCCTGTGGGTGCACTGGGGTGAGGGGAGGTGTTCCCTGAAGCGAGAGCTGGGGTTGGGTGGGGTAAAACAGGAAAAGCCCAGGCTGGGCTTTTCCTACGGCAGGAAAGGTGTGAGCAAACCACAGCTCAGGCTTTGTCTTCCAGCATCTGGCAGTGCTGAAAACCTGCTGGGCTCTGGGAAGCAGGTGAGGCAGATGGTGATTCCCAAGGGAGTCTCATTGTCCTAGTTCAGGAAACTTAATGACCAGCAGTGCCAGCTTTGTTTCACGTGAGGGAACATTTTCTGTGTCAGACAAACCCAGGCAGGAGATCCCATGGAGGCATCACACCCAGAGAAAAGGGCAGATGGCATTTTATAACTCTTGCAGTATCCTTAATCCCACCAAGTCCTAGGAAGGAATGGAAGCAGACAAAACTTTCTCTGTGTGCAGCAAGGAGATGTTTTTAGAGCAAGCTGGAAATGGGACCTCCTGGCACATCAATATTTGACTGGGGCTGATGTGGGGGCGGCAGTGACTGCATTGTGGCTTTGATGTATTGTCACTTCAAAGCACCAAACTCCCCAAATAGTTCAGGATCTGCACAGATGTTGGCAGGTGATGATAAATCCATGCAGAGATGGGAAAACCTGGTCTTTGGGGAGAGCTTCAAAGCTGAAGCTGAGAATGTTGCAAATGTTATGAAATATTTCAAAGTCTGTCAAGTGGGAGCTGTGCTTTTAGATTAGGTTTAGAAATGTGTGGGCTAATTTTGTGAGACTCTCCAGCATTTACTATGGACTACGGATTCTCTTTTAGTCTTTAAATGGCTGCACTTTTCTTTTAGTTTTCAAAAAAGGAAAAAAAGCCTTGAAGAAACCTGACAAAAGTGTTTCTCCATACTCTCAGTTTGAAGACAATTCCCAGATGACTGCAGTTAGTGAATTACACAGAGCCTTTTGCTAAGAAAAATGGGCAAATAGTTCAAATGTGTTCCTAGCTTGGAACCTGCACCACTCCTGGCAGAGGGAAGGAAACAGCATCAGGAGACAGCTGCAGAGGGACCACAGCCTGCTCCCAGCTCCTCCTCCCATCACCTCCTGCTTTGCTTCTCTTGCTTATCCATCTTCATCTTTCCAGCTCAGTGTTTTCCCAGCCTCACAGGAGCAACACAGACCTGAGAGAGGAACCTGGACCTCCTTGGCTGCTGCATTTCAGCATCTCCCTTCCTTACACAATCCTGGAAGTGTTTGCGTTGGAAAGGGACGTAAAGATCATTTAGTTCCAGCTTCGTCTGCAACTTGCCCACCTTTCATCCGTGTCCAGCTCCACCAGAATAAACCCCAAGTGCCCTGTTTCCTGCCGTGAATCACACCTGTTAACGCTGCTTTTTTAAACTCCCTCTGCTGTCCAGCCAGATGCAGCAACCCGGGCCTAATTTTAGTCCCATGAGTCAGCGCTGATTTTTGACAGGGAAATATTTATGGCTTGTTAGGCGGTGTGGGAGCCCTCTCCACACACCCCAAGGACCAGCGCGTCTGCTCCAGCTCCATTAGCAGTGCCACTGTAAACAGGCAAACAGCTTCGAGCTTGCAGGGACAGACTTTTAGCAGCCTGCGTCACCGCAGCCAACAGCTCTGCTCATTAAAACAAAGTGAAGGACTGGCTGCTAATGGAGTGCCAAGTGGCTTTTTTTTTTCTCCTCCTTTTCCTTTCTGTGTACAGGAAAAAAAAAATAGAGTGAGCTTCTTGAACCTCCTCATTGTAAGCCAATGTGTTACTTGCTCAAAAACCTGTCAAAATCAAGAGGAAAGAATTATAATTTTGATGTTCAATTGCATGATTTCTTTGTCCTTTTGAGTCAAAGCATTGTTTCGAATTATTTCAGCCATCAAAGCTTGTTTAGCAGAGATTAAAATTCAAAATGAGTTTAAGAAAAGATAAAGAACCATTTGGCTTTTTTTAATTCCTGTTGTCTTTGTGGGAGTTAGTGCGAATAAAATAGAAGAATACATTTGGGTATGAGTAGTGCTGGAGAGCAGAAAACTGGAATTTGAGCCTAAAAATCGACATGTACCTATGTAGGCACAGTATTTTTTTTTCAGGAATTCATTATTTCAGATATATAAGGAACCCAAGACATTACAGAAATGACTAAAAAGAGAAATATCTTGTTTTATAGCAGCTCTAGAGCTATGGAGGCAGATATTGCTTCTCTTGAAGGCAATTTGCAGTGTGGGAACTTTGTGTGTTAGGTTGTAAACCTGGTATTGTCGGTAGCTGCTGTACATTCAGACATCTAAAGGTGATAAGCAGGGGTCACTGAGCGGGAGCGAATGAAAAAGCTCTTTGGGGATTTCATTTTGCGATAATTGTCGAATTTCTTTTCGGTTAGAATAAAGCATTTCTCACAGCAGTGAGCCCTGCGCTGTTCCCGGGTTTCCAAAACGAGTTCATGAGCCTTCAATAAGGGAAACCGTGTGAATCGCTAAAATATAATGTTTGCTGCTGAGCCTTGGTGGCAAAGCTCACTCCCAGGCTGCGAGGGGCACAGACATTCCAGATCCACAATCTCCCCGATGGCTGGTGCCAAACAGAGAGATAATGAAGCTCAGCCTTGCTGCTTGCCCTGCCTGCTGCTTGGAAAGGTGGAACGAGGTCCTGGGAGAGAGCATCTTAAATCCAACGTACAGCCAACAGGTTTGGGGCGTCTGTCACATGGTGGGTGATGCTGGTGTGTGAAATGACATTTCCCTGGTACTGAGGGGGAACTGGAGTGGGAATGGCTGCAGTGTCAGCTCTGCAGCATCACGAGGTTTCCAGTGGAAGCCACTCCAGGAGGTTTCCCAACAATCTCATCTTGACCAAAACCAGGGCTACTGCTCGTATTTTTGTTGAAATTTCCCACTGAAGACTCATTTCAGCAGTGGGAGATGGTTTTGCTCCCCAGACCGCCTTGAGCGGGATCCTGGGATTAGATACGGAACGCTAGTCATGGTCTTCTCTGCATTTGTGCAGCAAAGGTGTAACATCTGCATGTGTCCAGATTTTAAACACAGGAGTTACGGCAATTCACTGTAAATAAAGTATGTGGATGCAGTGGTGTTTATGTGAGTGTGTTAATGAGGATATGCAGAATGCAAACCTGCAGGGATAATATGGATATATTGTGTGTTTATTCTACAGAGAAAACCCCAGCAAGGATTTCCCTCCACTTCAAACCAAAAGCCTCATAAAGGGGTAAAGGAGAGGAGATTTATTCCCAAAGTTTGCTGTGTTCAGCCTCAGGACAGCTCAGCAGAAGGAGGGGACTCAGCCTCCTCTTCCTCAGCCTGCCATGAGCAGAGGAACCTCCACTACTGGAGCTGGGAACAGAAAGAAGCTTGGATCAGGTACAGGTAATTTATGAATTCACTCTCCTCTCCTTGCTCCTCCTCATCCTCCTACCCAGCCAGCCCTGGAAGGGAGCAGAGCTGCCTCTGGGTTGAGGTGATGGTGAAACTGGTTATTTTGTCAAGATTTTGGCCAAGACTCATTTAAATGAATACAGGTGAGGCTCTAGAGGGACATAAGGGTGTTATTTTTTTTATTGCTTCTTGTACCTTAAAGTGCTACCTTTAAGCCACCAGGAAGGTCCCTAAAAGCCTCTCTGGGAGAAGAGGGAAAGCAAAGCCTTTTCTCTGAGCAGTGGTGGGAAGTTATTATGCAATCAGGTAAAGTTTTAAAGGGTTACTTGGTGCTAAAAATCAACATTCTGTGCAGTTTTCTGCTGGGGAAGGATCATTTTAGGGGCTGTAGCTACAGACTATTACAAAGCCCTCTGCTGCTTCCTGACTTGGGCAGCTTTACCCCTTCTTTTCTTGTCCTGCGTCCTGCAACAGGAAAAGGAAAATTAAATGGGGACTGGTCATCCTGGGGGTGAAATGTGAGAGTCCCTGAGCACAGAGAGCTGAAGGAGAAGGGAAAGTTAATTAATCCATCAGGCTGAAATCCCCAGTGTCAAATATGCTTTTCCACCAGAGTGCGTTGACAGCTGGAGCCCATGAGCAGCCCGAGGATGACAACCAACAGGAAACTTGGGACCAAAATGAGGGAAGAAAATCTCAGCAGCGTTTTCTTGGTAAAACTTGTGGCAGATGCCACATGGGAGTCAAGAGAAATAAAAGAAGCAAATATGAGGTGCCAGGGGAGGGAAGGAGAAGCGAACGTTTTTCTAATCCCTGAATTTGACAGCCAGTTTATATGAAATAAACTCTGAAGGCTCCTGCCTTCCCCAAGGTATTTTCTTTCTAAATAGATCTATAGATACACTAATTAGTCAATGGAGAAGCACAGGAGTTAATGCCTAATCATGTAAATGTGTTGTTTCAATTAATTAATGCACGTGGCACTTGTGCTGTAGTGATCGGCACCCTAAGGAAAGGCAGAGGAAAATAATCATATTTAACACTCTACTCCCGTTAATTCCTCCAAACATTAATGGTGTCGAAGCTTCCCATGGTCTTTCTCTATAATTCAGTGTTGTTTTGCAGTGGTGTGTTATTATAAATTAGCTGGAATCACAGGCTGCAAGTGATAGTTTTAGAAAAAAGGAAAAACAAAGAATTTTTTGGGGGGGAGTTAGTTTTTTTTTTTTTTGATGACTTCATAAAGGAGTGCAGAGAAGGGGGGAAGTGAAACACTACTTTCTGGGTGCTGATGGGGCTTTGCCAGTCTATGGGATTATAAGGGGATTGTTAGAGCAAGCAGAAAGAAGAAAACAACTCATCAAAGAGAATATTTTCAGCCATGAAACAACTCTTCCCTTAATTAAGCACCTTACTGACCTACCTAAAAGAGCTACCTAAACCATTTCTACTGTTTTTCTGCCAAATGTTAGCATTTCAGCTCAGACAGTCATGATGAAGGTTAATAAAAAGGACATGTTTATGTAAACCTGAGGAGGCTGTAATGTCCTTTTTTTTTGTTCTGTTTCTGAGAACTGGAAGCACGATGCCAGAATTAAAAGCTGCTTTATTAAGGAAAAGGCATAAAAGGAATATATGGAACGAGGCAGGTGAGGGATGGATGAGGCCTTCAGAGCAGACAGCGCAGAATGGGGCTCACAGGAAAGTTCTGGCTCCTTGGCAAGATAAAAATACCCACAAATGGGATGACAGAGGCATCTGTGGAGCCAGTAATTACCTCCTGGACTGGGCAAAGGCTGCTTTTATGAAAAGACAGAGCGCTGTTTGGTTTGTCTGAGGCCTCTGTGGGGAGATGTGATGTTTGCAGAGGTTGTTCTGTTTTAGTTTCTACCGAGCAGCAGCAAACATGCCCTTATTGCAGCCCATCTCCTGGGATTTGGAGCCCCAAGGTGAGGGGCAATGCTCAGGATGGAGGATGTGCAGAGGTGCAGGAGCAAAGTCCCTGAGGTGCTGGTGGGACCTGCGGAGTTTGTGGTCCACTAAGCCCTTTGTGCTTGTCCTGACAGCAACAGCTCCTCAGCCGTGAGACAGCCCCAGAGTGAGGGTTCTTCTCCTGCATAAATACCATTATTTGACATAATTGAAGAAGTGATTGGAGAAGAGGCAGGAGTCAAGTGAATCGCAGAGGCCAGTGTGTGCCACGGCTGAAAAAATTGGGATTTTTGTGTCTGTTCTCTCACATGTAGCTGGTGGACAGGACTCAGAGGAGCGCTGGGGCCCTGGCAGCCTAGGGAAGCTGAGGTTCACAGCCCTTGGGGTACATTTGATTTTGGCTGCGCAGCTCAAGGTCTGATCAATCCCACTGGAAATACCATTTTTTGGAAAACTCTTTGGAAATGCACTGCACAGGGGCTGGGGGCAAATGCACTTGGACTGCTTTGGTCCCATGGGCCAAATCTATTTATTATAAATTCGAATTTTTGGAACCTTTTTCCATTCCCTTTCCTGGAGAGCTCACACTGCAGCTTCCTCGAAGGCTTCCTCCTTCTGGAAAGCAGGCAAAGAAAGCTCTGCACAGCTCAGTCGGGGTTTCCCAGCATTTCTCAGGCTGGTGAAGAGGAAGAGTTTGCAATAACAAACTGTGAGCTCTGCCCTGGCTCTGCATCCCAGCATAAACCCCAGCCCACAGCGGCTGAGCCACTGCACATCTGTGTGATGCTCAGTGCAATTAGAAACTGATTTTTCCCAATTTGTTGGGGGGCAGGGGAATATCTGTGTTTTCTGTGGCATTTTTTCCCACCTGTTGCTACAGTAACTGTTCTGTCAGGCTGCTGATTTGCGTACTTGAGTGACAGAAGGTTTAATTTTGCTTTAGCAAATGATCCCTTTCCTTTGAGCATGATTTCCTCTGGTGCAAAATTCCTCCTGAAGCTTCCCATCACTTCAGACAACATCCTTTTTAAAGACCACATCTCTCTGATTTCCACTTGGAGCATGAACCCTTCCATTTGTCCATTTGCTGGCCTGGCTGGGATTCACTTCTCCCCTCTGCAGACCAGTCTCCAAGTTTGTGCCCTGCTGGTTGTTTAAAACCAGAGTCAGCTCCAACCTGAGTCCTCAGTGATAAGGGAGACTCAAGACCTATAGAAAGTAAGTGGATTGCAGGGGGGAAAATCAAGAGTCTGCCCTGAAGTCCAAGGACATCACTGAAAAGCACAAGAAGGTGCTGCTTCACCCAAACTAAACCAAATTTGCCTCTGCCCAGCGTGGAGCAATGGCGGCAGCAGGGCTGGGAGTTGCAATTGTTTTACTGTTCTTATTCAACTGATCAAGAACTATGACAAGATAATGCTGATTATTTTTTCTTGCTAGTTCTTTCCTTTTTTTTTTTTTTTTTTAAATATAATTGTTCCGAAGCTTAGGAACTTAGTGTTAGTCTCCTGCTGAAATGTATTTATGACCAGTTTATTGCCACTTGTTTAACTGAGCTGGAGTGTGGCAGGTCCAGAGAGGACAGGAAGAAATTGCACATTTCTGAACAGCTTGAAAAGAAACCTGACGAGCTGAAATCCCAGTTATTCCCCCCATCCAGTTCTGGACCACCGTTATAATTTATAAAAGCAACATTTGCCTGCTTGAGAGTTTGGATTTTCTCTCCCAGTTTACAATTCCCTCTAGTGGGTTAAGAGCTTCCTAATAGCTCCCAGCAAAATTCTCTTAGAAACCTCAGTGCAGACAAAAAACAATTGGAGTTTTTGTCTGTTCCGTTCACCTGTGCCCAAGCCCCCGAGAACTGTTGCTCCCATTTTCCGAGCACTTTTACACCAGATTTCCTCCCATTTTAGGGAAACTGGGGAAGGCTCAGGCAGCCATCAGCAGTGTCGCAGGGATCCCCCCGGTGTGGAGCATCCCGGAGCCGGCAGCGTTTGGTGCATCCCCGCGCTCGGGCGATGAGCGATGGAGCTCTGCCCCCTTGTGGGGTTGTCGCCGTGTCGCCTCATCTGCCTGGCGGGCTTCACACCCAAAGATCTCTTTTCTTACTTTGTACCTTACAGGGAGCTCCAAAAACAAATTTGCCAGGCATTGGAAAACCTGGCTGGAAATCCCCTGATTGTGTCTCAAAGGTCAAACCTGATGCTGAAGTTAGAGTTTGAGTGCAACACCTTGGAAGAAATGTGACATCTGCATTGACTCCAGTGCTCTCCCCTGATGGCTTTTTGGTGCTCTCAGTGTTCCTGTGCAGGATCTCGATGGATGTGAGAGGAGCAGGGTGAGGTCTGCAGCTCAGGACTGGGGGTACGTGGTACCTTGGGGTGTTTGCTGTTTTTGGGAGGTGGCTGAACCCCACACTGATGCGGTGCTGTGGCGTTGTGGGGTTGCCATGTGCTGACCTGGAGCTCACATACAAAATGTCACCTTCCTCTGCTTTGGGAGGCTGATCAAAAGAGTGACCTGGAGCTCCCCGTGCCCACCTCAGCACCAGGGGGATTTTTGAAGTCCTCAAATTAATTGAATCGTGGAACAGTTTGGGTTGGAAGGGACCCCAAAGCTCATCTCATTTCAATCTCCTGCCATGGACAAGGTCACCTTCCACTATCCCAGGTTGCTCCAAGTCCTGTCCAATGTGACCCTGAACACTTCCAGGGATGGGGCAGCCACAGCTGCTCTGGGCACCCCGTGCCAGGGCCTCCCCACCCTCACAGGGAAGAATTTCTTCCTAACATCTAATTTAAATCTACTCTCTTTCAGTTGGAAGCCACTCCCCCTTCCTTCCCGTCACTACAGTTCCAGCAATCTCTCAGAAGTCCCTCATGTTTTGAAGATTCCTTCGTCCCACAGGTAGGATGCTTTTGATGATCTGTTGTGGAGTTTTATGAATTGGATCTATTGGACAGAAAACAAATACTCTGAGGCAGTTACTCTGAGGTAAAACTTTATTTTAGGAACATCCTATCCATCCCAGGAGTAGCAGAGATATTCTCCCCATCTCTTCAAGTTTACCACCTGGGAAACTTTTCAGCCACAAATAGACAAGAGTTGCTATTCTGGGTGTTCAGAACAGTGTGATGGGTTAAAACCAAATAAAAATAGCCCTCCAAAGCACAGAACAGGCTTCTGATCTCTGCTGCCTTCCACCTGTGGGACTTTGGAGGAGAATAAACTCCCCTGGACTTGATTTGCTTTAAAAGAATAGAGGTGCGAGATTTGGAAGAAAAACTGCTCTGTTTTTAAGTGGTTGCTATTGTTTGCTCTGCTCTTTTGGGAAGGAATGACTCACCACCTGAAATCGGTATGTGCTCAGGAAAGGTTTCAATTTAACTAAAGAGTCAACAAAATTCATCTCCAAGCAACTATAGGCAATTTATGATGTCAGGTCTCATTTGTGGCAATACAGAATATAAAAACACTTCCCTCTCCCAGCCAGAAGAAGTTGTAATTCTTAAAGGAAATAAAGCAAACAAGGGAGCTTGAGCTAACAGCACCAAACTGTAGGATAATCTGCAGGATTATCCTTTAGGTATTGATCTCAAGAAAAAGAGGAGCAGCTGCAGAATCCTCTCAGGGCAAAATAATTGTGTCTGAAATCTTGTTTGCCAACTGATCTGTATCCAGAGCAAAGGAATTATTTTGGCCTTTGGGGGGGGGGCAGGGGAAATGTCAGACATGATAATTTAGTTTGCTGCTGGGATGATGCTGGGAAAGCCTCACAACCTTCTGAGGCTCTGCACCGTTGAGTTTCCTCTCAAAACAGGGCTGTTTGAATTTTTACTCCTTGGAAAAGCCATGCTGTCCTGGTGCCTTCTGAGCTGTTTCATGGGGGAAAGTGATTTCACTCTGCAAAATCCTTCTGGCACTGCTGAAAATGAGTGTTCACATTCCTCTGCTCCCTCATTCCCTGTCCTGTCCCATGGTGGGAACAGCAGTGTGACATTGGGGTGGCAGAGTCCCTGTGAAGCACAAAGGATGGTCCAGGTTTGGCTCAGAGGAGTGTGGGCAGAGCACAGATCTGGGTGATGCTGGCTGCCAGGCTAAACTGAGCTGGTATCTAGGCTGGGACTGGAAAATTGGTGTTTTATGCTGAGTGTGGCAGAAATGAGGAGAGGCAGAGCAGGGCTGTGGGAGGGGGGCAGCTGGAGGAGGGACGAGCTCAGCTGCGCATCTGGGGGAGATGCTCTGTGATCCCTTTGTGCCACCCAACAAACCTGGCTCTGTTGCAGCCCTGAGGCTAGAGGAAGACAGAGCAGGAAGGAATATTGCCTGTCCTGGAAGTGGGAGCACTACAAAGCCTGCATTGAAGGAAGGGGATGAACTGAGAGGCTCCTTTTAGTCCTTGGAAACCTTTCTGAGTGAGTCTGAGGCACTTTGGAGTTGTCTTTGCTTGCTGAGGGATGCATTGACAGAGCCTGACCTCATTTCCCCTGGAGCACAGACCACTGTATATTCCCGCTGCTTTATCAGCCCAAAAGCTGTGTCACTCCCGTTTGTTTGGACAAGATCCCACATATCTTTCCTCGGTGGGACTTGTCATGCTCTCTTTCCTTGTGCATCCCCAAGCCAAACCATCTCAGAATTAACTTCAGAGTAATTTATTACTGCTCTTTTCAAACCCCTCCTTGCATTACGTTGGAACCCTTTGAGCTCTGCAGCATGACCCCTGTTGGCAGTTCTATGACAGTTCTCACCTGGGTGGCAGCTCCTTTGGGAAGTCACTGCTTTCTCTGCCTCCTGCTGCAAATCCCTCATCACCTGAGGTCTGTGTGTCCCTTTGTCATCGCTGCTTGGCTGGAACAGCTCTGCCCTGGCCTTTTGGTGTGGTTTGACTTCCTCTATCCCCTCTCTTGAAGGGAGGGGGGACCCTCTCTATCCAACTCACCAATCGAGTTGTACAGGGAAGGAGGAATAGCAGATCCAAAAGCCGCCTGGTGAGGATGAATGTGCAACTTAATCATGCAGAGGAAGTCGAAGATGTACAGAACAGGATTTTTTGACTCTAAGCCATGAAGTTACTCAGCCATTCTCCTCCTGTCTCCTTTCCTGCTGTGAAAGCTCTGCATGGTGCCCGGGGAGACGCAGATGTAGGGATTCTTCCATTTGCCATCAGCTACTTCTGGAAGAAGATATGCAGGAGACTAAAAATGTCAGTGCTCCTGGAAGAGGAACAGGACTAAAATCCCATCTGGAGTTTGCAGAGTAGTTTTCAGAGTTGAGGGGGATGGCACTGAGAGGACACTGTCCCCTCATGTCATCTCATCTGACCGGGAGAGCCGGGCAGGGCAGGGGGACTCCAACTTGCCCCAAAAACACCATGTAAGAGCTTTTAGTTCTGGGTGAGTTTCAGGGAGGAAAGTGAAAGGGCAGGTGTCTTCCTGGACACCCAGCCCTGACTATGTGTGGGGGTCTTGTCCCTGGTGTTTTGGCATGGCAGAGCTCTATTCCACCAGGACTTTGGGGAAAACCCCTGGGGACACTAAAGAACACCTTAGAGTGCTAGGGTGTGGTGATGGGGACAGGGGTCACTGCAGTTCAAGGTCTTCCTCGGAGCCGGGAAGGACTTTGTGCAGTGCCAAGTTAATGCTGGAACTCCCAGCTCAGAGCAGCATCAAGGAGTTGCCTGAGGGTGTTCCAGCCACCGTCCTCTCACTTCAGCTGGGGAGAAACTGCTGAGCGGGACACACTGTGCTGCACATCCAGCTTGAGGCCGGCTTTGGGCCTCTTCTGAGGGAGAAGTGGGGACTCAACCTTCGGGTCCAGGCTCTGGGGTGTGGGTAGCTCATGTGCAATGAGGTTATTTCCATCCTGCCTGTTGATCACTGCGCCGGCCGCCCTCACATCAGTAGATGGCAGCAGCTTCCCGGGATCTGGTGGAGGAGCCTTGTCTGGAAGAGCTGTGATAGATACTGGAGTTCAGCCTTTCCCTTCTCTGCCTTCCCCTGGCTCTCAGCCCAGCCTCCTGCCACACTCCAAACTGTAGATGGCAGCAGGAAGAAGATTTTCCTGTTTCTTGATGACTTCTGCTCTGGATAGCATTTTCCTGCTGCTGGCTCTTGGAGCCCCCTGGCTCTGGGTTTTTGGGTCAGCTCACAGCCCTGGCTGGACTTAGGTCACTTTGCAAGCTTGGATGAATGGGTTGAGAGAATTTTTCTGTGCATGCTCCTGCTTCCAGCAGTCTGCACGGGAAACACCTGCAAGTGTCCACGGGATGTGGAGGGGGGATGCTCCCAGCAAACCACACATCACAGCAGTCCAAAAGCTGTGGTACAAACTGGTGCCTCACAGCCAAGAGGGAAAAGTGGCTCCTGATAAAGGAGACAGGGTTTAAGCAAGAGTTGTGCAGGCAGAGAGATTGTGCCAACTCCATCCTTGGAGGTTTCCCAAGCCTGATGGGACAAGGCTCCGACATCCTGAGTTAACTTCAGACTTAGCCCTGATCAGAGCAGGAGGCTGCATCAGGGATATCCAGAGCTTTTCTGTGCTTGTCAGTCTCCTCTCTGACTTTCTACTCTGCTGTGCTGATCACACTCAGCTGGGCTAATGTAACATGGTTTTCTCTGCCTCGTAAGTGATTGCACAGTCTGTGACTCCTTCTTGAGCAGGGGTAGATGAGTCTTCAGAAACTCCATCCAGGCTGTTTGAGACCTCACAGATAACAGTCAGTGTGTCCTAGATCTGTCTGTAGGACCCTGAGGCCACATCCATCCATGTCCCCCAGGTACAGCCATAAACCTTCCTGAGGTGCTTTTGAGACTCTATTTTGTGAATTTGTTTAAAGTTTCACTCTTGATCGATGTAACAGGAGATTAGCAAGCTGATGTCCTAAGGAACTTGGAGCATTTGAAGAAAATACCACCGAGCAGATGAGGAAATTTTACCGTGGCGCTTGCCAACTAGGAAGAAAAATCTAGATTAAGGTGAATCACAGAAAACGCTGCCTTGAAATGAGAGCTATTAGCTATTAGAGTAACTCATGAGGAGAGAATATTTAGGCTATTTAATGCACCATAAATTACATAGGAATTCTCATGCTTTAACTCAGTAGTCACTTGATTTAAAGCTGCTTCTCTCCCCGGCTTCCTATAATTACAGCATAGCTACCAGCCACATCCCAGCCACCTGCAGTGCCTGTTCCCAGTGAAAGAGACTCCCAGATGTTCGACACCTCTCGGCACAGGGTCCCACATCTATGGGGTCTCTGTGGTGGAGCTGCTGAGTCCCACTCCCGCCCCGCCAGCGGCTCTTGAACCGCCCGGCTGCTTTTCACTCTGCCTCTCTCTTTGTGGAGCTGGGAAAGCATCCAGAGCAGCTGTGTTAGGACCTGTCAATCTCAAATTGCAAAGTCATAAGGAGGGAAAATAATCATCGTAATAATAATAATAATAAAGTCATCAACTTGTCTTACCCTCTAACAGAAAAAAAGGTTTTGGTTGGAGGTTTGCATTAGCTATAATTTTCTCCAAGCTGATTTCTCCCTGTGATGCCACTATACAGCCTCTGAACGATGCTCAGGCAAAATCTCCCCTGACATTCATCTCTGTTTACAGAGCTCATCCAAAAACAAGAGGCCTTTTCTTCACTTTATTCAGCATTGCCACGACTCGGTTGCCAAGGCATCAGCCTTTGATTCCTGCAGTTTGGCTCTCACCAGAGATGACCGACACCTCCCGATCACTGGTGAGTGCAGCCACCCCAGCATGGATCCCGCAGCCAATGGCACCGTGTCCCCAGGGTGGGACATCTGCCTGCACCAGCCAAGCTTGGGGGGCTCCTTCCTGGGCCTGACATCAGGATCTGCCTTCAAGCCTGATTTGTCAAGGGCTGAAATACAGGTGGAAACGACTCTGACAAAATATTTTGTCAGAGCTTGTGCATCTATGGCTCTTCAGCCAAAATCAGCTTTGTTCTCCGGCTGAATGGAAGGGTTGGTCAAGAAGACCCTGAGACAGGGCTCATGAAGCCCTTGATGGGTCAGGAGCAAAGGCGTGGCTGTTGTAAACTCTCCTGTCTGCTCAGTCTCCCAACCACACCACCTTCACCAGCTGAAGCACATCTGTCCTCAAACACTCAGGGATTTCTGGAAAAACAGTATCTCATTGCATAACCCCCTGTCCTGGGTCCATCAGTTGTTCACGGTCCGAGCAGATCTTGGATGAGAGCTCTCTTAGCAGCCCCTCTAAGCCCCCCATCCCTGCAGTGCTGCTAAAGCTGCCATTATTTATTAATAGCTCTGAGTCCAAGTGTGATCCGTGGAAAGAGATGTTTCTCCTTTTCTGGTTTTCCACCAAAACAGAAAGAAACATGTTCGAAGTGGCACAGCATGCCAAGAGAAAAGAGAGGAGGGAAGCGAGTTGGGAAGGGATGGAGAGTGAATCTTGATGCCTTTAAGTGGCTCAGATGAAGTTCATTTCTCCTTGTCTGTACAAGGTTGGACTCTTTGCATTTTCATGGTAAATTTGTTTACCGAGCCGTTGTTGAAATTCTGGAAGCAGAGAAAATGCATTTGCTCCATAACCTTTCCGGATCTGACAAGTCCTATAAAATCTATTAAAGCCTTTAATGAAATCCCCGCTCGGAGCCAGCTCCCATGAATGAATGTGGAATCGGAATTTAAATTAAAATGTTGTTTTTGTAGTCTGTGGGCTTTAGCCTTGACAGAAATTAAAGGGACAGTTCACATTTTGGGGTCTGTTGCTTTCTCCCTGTAGTTTTTCACTGCCACAAAATGCCTCTCCCTGCAGAGGATGGGTGTTTGAAGCTCTTTTCCTCCTGCTGAGCCTGTGGCCAGTCGGGAGAACTCAGCTGCAAGCACAAAACCTGCTACACTGGATAATCTTAATTAGAAATGAGTAAATTGCTTAATAGGCAGCACTGTCCTTTAAACGGAATGCAGAACACTCGTTAGCAAATTGAGGGGTTTTGGGTCCAATCCCCGTTTTGAGGAGCACGGAGCTGGCCTTGCTGCAGGGATAACCACAGTGCCACTGCGGTCAAGAGCATCCTCAAACACCTCCCTGTCCCCCTGCCATCAGCCACTCGAGGACACTCTGAGGCTCAGCCCATGAGCCTTGGCACTATGGAGACACTTCAAGCAAGCCTCGGTAAGGAGCCTGATGTAAATCCATTGGATGTGCTTGGCTTTGCCTACCCAAGGATTTAATTTCCATATGCAAATACAGGTCTGCATGTGCAGGGGGTGTGCAAGCAGTTCATTATTTTTGATCTCTTCTGCACTGAGCAAAGAGAAATGTCCCACAGTGGAATGTGTGTCTGAGCCTGGAAAGGAAAAGGCTACTCAGGGCTTTGATCACCTTCTCCTGAGCTTTGACCTTGCTCCAGCCTGGCCCAGCACAGGTGAGGGGCAGGCCAGGCTTATCTGGGTCTCTACCTCCTTCCCCCAATGAAAATTTGCCAGGGGTTGCTGGGTTTGGCTTCCCATGGAGTGATGCCACCAGCTGTCCCCACTGCCTCTTTGGGTGTGCGTCTTCCAGCAAAAAGTGACAAAAGTCTGCAGTTTCCTCACATAACTTCACTCTTTTTTGACACATTTTGGATGTACATATTTGCCCACAACTGCATCAGCTCTTGCCATTCCCTGCAAGGAATCAGCTCTTTATGTGTGGGGAGGAAACATCCATCCTCCTTTCCTAGGAGCCAAAAGCTGCTCCAGCTCTGGAGCTCCCCAGCTGCAGCCATTCATCCATGGGCTGGGAGATGACCTGAGGGGGCTGCAAAAGGTACCCAATTCACTTCATTTTGGGGATTTGAGCTTCTATTTACTCTTTTCACAGCTTGCAACTCCTTCTGTTTCTTCCTTTGCAAGGGTTATTTTTATCCAGAGGGGCCCTTAGGCCTGGATTTGTGCCATGTGATGGGCTCCTCTTGACAGGCTGTAGAGTCCCCACCCAGTGCCTGAAAACAAGTGGAGAATGCCTGGTACCCCTTGGTCCCAACCCTGGGTTGAGTGTTACTCAGCTTCTTTTTCGTGTCCTTTCCATGCAGGCTGATCCCAGAAACACCTTCCCAACCCTCGAGCCTGCACTGGTCAGTGTCAGACTGCAGGCTCCCAGCACAGGACAGTGGCTGCTATGAGCAAGGCATTAGGAGAAGGGTTGCAGACCACAAATAAGTGCATAATAAACACATGTAAACAGTCATTTGGTTCATGGCTGATAAACTTTCATGGTGCATTTTATTACTGTGTATGCAGAGGAGGAGGGCTCAGGATTCAGGATGCTGCTGGCTGTGGACCAACCCTCTGCCTTCTGTCCTGCAAGAGGTTTGGGTGTGATACCAAATAATGAATCCCAGAATGGTTTGGGTTGGAAGGGACTTTAAAGACCATCTCATTCCACCCCTTGCCATGGGCAGGGACACCTTCTACTACCTCAGGTTGCTCCAAGCCCTGTCCAGCCTGGCCTTGGACACTTCCAGGGATGGGGCAGCCACAGCTTCTCTGGGCACCTTGTGCCAAGGCCTCCCTTCCCTCAGAGGGAAGAATTTTTTCCTAATACCCAATCTAAGCCTGCCCTCCGTCAGTGTGAAGCCATTCCTCCTTGTCCTGGCCATGCCCTTGTCCAAAGTCCCTCTCCAGCTCTCCTGGAGCCTCTTTAGGCCCTGGAAGGGGCTCTGAGGTCTCCCCAGATTCTTCTGTTTTCCAGGTGAATACCCCCACCTCTCCCAGCCTGGGTCCAGAGCAGAGCTGCTCCAGCTCCTGTCGCATCTTCATGCCCTCCCCTGGACTCGCTCCAACAACTCCACATCCTTCTTATGCTGGGGGTTCCAGAGCCAGACACAGCACTCCAGGTAAAGTCATGGACTCGTTTGGATCACACACCAAAGGAAAAGGGTGATTTCTGGCTTGGGTGATAGCACAGAGAGAGGTTTCATTCTCCAGGATGCTCAGCACCCAAACAGCAGAGGCGGAAGCTCTTCTTCCAAGGAAGCTGCTTGTGTTGAAACCTCTTTGGGCCAGGAGAGTAGCAGAAGGGAGGATCTTGGAAGCCAGGCTAAGGCAAGAGACTGTTTTCAGTGCAGAAAAGGAGGGAAACTCATTAGCGTAATGTGAAGTGAAACAGAAAATGCCTAAATTTGTTGGCAAAATGGCAGGAGGAGGGAAAAAAATGCTCTTTCTATGTCAATGTGTTGCTGAAAGGATGGTGAAAAGTTTTCTCCTCGTTCCTTTTTCTTTAACTCAGGTTATTACAAAGCAATCCATGCTGTTTCTAAGAAAAAAAATCATTAAGTTTCACTTTGAAAATGTCAAAACAAAATGTTTTGGCATTTCCGAAGTGAAACATTTCATTAAAAATGCTGCATCTGAGTGTTTTGACATTTTTAAAATCCGCTCTCCTCCTCCTCCCATTTTCTCAACCTAAATTTGTTAATATTTTTAGTCCTTCTAAAACTTAATTTCCCAGCAAACACGATAGTACTGAAAAAATAAATTGCTGCTTTGTATATACTGAAAGCTGTGGGCAATGGGCAACCTGGGCAGCCAAGCTGAGCTTTCCACTGCCTTACAACCTCAGCTGTCATTTCCATGGTGCAGAAGGATTGTGTAATGGTGGGATTCTGCAGTGAGAGCCTTATTCACTTTTTATTCCTTTAGAATCAGAGTGGTAAGAATGACATGCAAAAGGAGACCTGGTGGTGGGGAGTGGAGCTGGAGCAGGTGGGGAGCCATGTGATGGTGCTGATGCCTCTTTCCTTTCCTCCTACTCCCCTGTGGCACCACTGGTTGAAGCAGTGGCTGCCTTGGAACATGGAAATGATTGCAGGGAATTGTCTTGGTGCTTCATCCAGGGAAATGTGAGGAGGTGGAGGGGGGCAGACAGCCCTGCAGTGCAATAGGATGGGTTGTTCCCACGGTTCTGAGTGTTTCCCATCTGCCAGGAGCCACCACCATCCTCCCAACCTCCTGGCACACCCTGGGCATGCACGGGGCCCCTTACAGCCAGAGCCAACTGCTGCTGCTCCGAGGCTGTTCAGAATGGGCCGAGTCAAACACCATCAAAAGCTGCCTTTCAAGTGATGCTTTTCGTGCAGGGGAGGGAAGAGCTGGCGGGATGTGTCACTTGTGGCAGAGTGTGATAGTCACCTACAAAGGCTTGAGGTGTTTGTCAAAGGGGCTGGGGAAGCCTCTGAAGCCGAGAGATGCTTTCAAGAGGAGAGCGCGCCGTGCGCGCCCCGTCACTCGCAGATGAAAGGAGCCAGGCTCTGCTGCGTTGCTTGTTGCTGCAGCCCCAGCAATTGCACACCCTTTCCCTGCCAAAGCCTCAACGCTGCCTAAATTAAAGGGAAAATGGCAGAAAACGCAGAGGATTTGTGTTTGGTTTCAAAGTCCTGGCTCCAGGAGTTGGGATGTTGATGAGCACGTCCCATACGGGCTCAGGGGAGCACTGCTGGCTTGGCTGGTGTCACTGGATGGGGAGAAATCGACTTGATTCACCCCTGACCCTCTTGTCACAGCACCTGGCAGTAACCTGCTGGCAGCCAAACCAGAGTCCCAGCACCAGCTCCTGCCACAGGAGAGGCTCACATCGAGTTCTGGGTGAGGCTGATGAAATATGGCACTTTTGCTGCTAAAACACAAAGCAGCCTGCTCTAGTGGAAAGTGTCCCTGCTCCTGGTGGGGGCTTGGCTCAAGAGCATCTTTAAGGTCCCTTGCAAGCCAAACCATTCCGGGATTTTCTCTGGTGACTAGCTGCCTTCTCAGGGCTGCAGTGCCTTTGTCCTGCATCACTCTGCACTCGACCTCTGCGTAAATGACCTTCAAAGGTCCCTTCCAACCTAAACCACACTTTACTGTGCTCATCCAAGCCAGCCTGTCTCCTTGGAGCCCTCCACTTCTCTTTCCTAAACAAACATTAAGAAAATAAGGCGGAAGGAAGGTGGTGGTTCAGGAACATAAAGTCCCACAAAGAAAATTATCTCCCTTTCACTTGAGTTTTTTGAAAGCTGCTGGGTTGCAAAGGCGGTTCTGTTGATTGCAGTTTTAGTCCTTGATTATGCAGTAATGGAAGCATCAGAAATCATCAAGCTTCCTTCCTCAATTTGAGTTTGCCCTTCATCCCGTGGTTTCAGACTAAGGATAAAATGGTCATTTGGAAGAGGAAGGAAGGAAAAAAAAAACCCAACACAATATTGTTTATCTCCCTTAAAGTCACAGCTCTTTATTTGCCATTCCCATTTTACAGCTTGGCCATTTGACAGATCAATTAGCATCTGCCTTGTACAGGAGCAATAAAACCTTTCACAGGGAAACTTTCCCCCAGGCTGAAAAGTATTTTTCTGTCCTTCTTAAGAAGGAGGAAAGGCCAGGTGGCTCCTCAAAACAGGAATTCCCAGGTAAGAAGTTCACAGAGGGTTTCAGAGGGGCTGTCAGACCCCTCTCAGTGGGCTCTGGGCTGAGGGTTGGCATCAGTGAGCGAGAAATGAGATCAGAAAGTGAAAAGAGGAGGAAAGCACCTGCAATGGGAGGTTTTGGTGATGGAGATGAACCTGCCCATCCTCTCCCTTTCAGTGTGTTTGTTCTCTAATGGTTGGGATCACCCAGGCAGGGACTAAGCAGTTAAACCACTGTGTTTGGTTTGTTGTTTTTGGGGCAAAAGTACAGCCTGTATTTTAAAGTTTATATATGTGCATATCTATTTACTCACAAGGATTTATAGATATTTGTGTAGATAAGGATGTAGATAAGGAAGATCCAAAGTTCACAAAACGGGGTCAGAATTAATACAAACCCCAATTTTAGGGCATTGCAGCTGAACAAAGCCTAGGAAGCTGCTGAGGGTGACTCTGCCACCTTGGCACCTCATTTCTGGGGAGAAGGTGAAGTTTTGGCCATCCTACCATTCCTGGGAGACCACTCCTGCTCTCATGGTGCCCCAGGCAGCTGATGGGTCTGCACCTCTCACAGGGGCTGAGCACTTTTCTCTCTCTTGTATTCTTTTTTCTAAACTCCAATCTGTTTGCACTTCTCCCCCCTCCCCATCACCATCCCTTAGGCCTTCTGGGGAAAGAAAGAAACAGCCTCTCTGTTTTTAATCAACCTAATTAGTGTATCTTTAATACAATTAGAGGGAAATTTTACCGCTCCCCCCCTCCCCGTGTATCAATTAAAGCCCCACAGTTGCAGGGTAAATTTTTAATCCATTTAGGACCATCTCCCCCAGCCCCGCATCCCCCTCCTCCTCCCGCCTGGCAGAGTGTTGCTTCCTCCTCCGTTTTCTTTGGGAGTCTGTTCAAACAGCACATTGTGAGGAGTAAATAAATTACTCTCTGCCCCCTTGCCCTCTCCTCCACGGCAGCCGGCCCCGTTCCAGGCAGCTGCCCTGATTGTAGGGCAGGCGCAGGGGGGAAGGGGCTCGCACAAAGCCGGGGCTGCACGCTCCGGGTCAGGGGGGGTCGCGCTGTTCATCCTCCTTTCTTCTATTCTTCATCCCCTCTTCTGCATCTTGATGGAGTTTATTTGTTTTTTTTCCGGGTCTGGGGGTGGTTGGGGATTGGTGTCCATTTCTGTGGCATGTTTCCATGCCCCCCCCCCCAGTGGGTTTTTCTCTCCTTGGGTGTCTCAGTGGTGTGGAAGGTTACGGTCCTTCTTCTGTGGTAGTGGCTCCTGTCCCCAAGATGCTACATGGGGAGTTGTGGGGTCCCAGTGTGCCCAGCTGCCTCCCTTTCCCACTGCCATTCCCATGTGGAAAAAGCCCTGGACTTAACTCAACAGCCCTGCCCCATGCCAGCACCTACAGAGCACCTGGCTCAGCCCCATCCTGCCCTGCACCCAGCGAGAGCAGCTCGAGGAGCACGAGGTATCGTCTGGTGGAGCAGCACCTAAATAACGAGAGCATTTTCTTGGGTTTGGGAGTTTTTCTTGTCATAAACACAGATGGCTGCTGGATCTGCAAGTTGAAAACTACCAAATGCGGCATCCTGCAGTTGGAATCATAGGATTTCCCATCTCTGCTCCTCTGAAGCTCCCCGAGATGGTCCCTGAGATGATGCCTGGGATGCTTCGCTCAAGTTTCTGCAGGACTTGAGGGACCAGCCCAGAGAGCTGCTTAGTTAGTGCATGTTGGTTTGCAGGCTCCTGAGAGAGGCCAAGGGTTCTGGGCTGGGTACCTGGAGCGCGGCACCCTGAGGGGATGGAAGCTGGGAGGGAACCAGCAAGGGGAAGGCAGGATCCCACCTTCTCCACTCTCATTTCACATGTGGGTGTAAGAGCTTGTTCACTGAGGTGCAAGGGAAGCTCTGGGTGCTGTGGGACCAGGGGCTGACCCTACACAGTGCCTGGCTGGTGTCCCAGCATGGGGTAGTGGCCCGGGAACCCAACCACAGCCAGCAACTGAGCTGTCCTCCCGAAAGTCCTGCCAGTGGCTCGTTATCATCATGCAAACACAATTAGCAGCTTTGCTGCTGCCTTTCCGAGGTGGATGGGTGAGACTTCCCCTCTCTGAGTGTCTCCCCAGCTGGCCCACAACTACAAGGTCCTGCCTTTATGGATCACCGAGTCCCTGCGCTTTCTTAATGAACCTGCGTTTAATGCTTGACTTCTCCGTGTCATGTTTAATTACAGCAGCTGTAACTTCCTCGTTGGTTGGCTTGAAATAATATCTAAGTGCTTCTGAGCTTTAGAGCCTTGTTATTCTTCTATAATTAGAGTTTTAAGGCTGGTGTGAGCCATCTCTGTAAAACAGGCAGCCATTTGCCAGGCATGCTTAGTGCCAGGCTTCAGGCTTCCCAAAGATGGGAAAGAGATGCTGTTAATGAAAATCTGACGGGTTTAGGTGGAAGGAGAGCTGTGCTCAGGGGGGAAAGGGGTGGCAGCCATGGTCTGTGGCTTGCTGACACTGGAGCATCTTGCTGAGAGTTTCAAAACTCAAATGTCATCAAGGAATAGGCACAAAACTGTTCCTCGGGGTATATCAGACCCGGGAGTCTGGGGTTTCTTTTGCTTAAGGTTGATTTTGCCTACTTTCATTTTTAATATGCTGCTTTTCTCATGAGAAGGGCTGGGGTTGGGGAAGATTTGGGGTCCTCGTGATCTCTTCATGTCCCCTCTGCTTCAGTGTGTGACTGGTGATCTCCTGGCAATGGGGATGAGCATCAGCCTGTGTGAATGATCTTCGAGACCTGAGGTGACACGGTGAGTGAGACAGCAGCCAACTTGCAGAACAAGTGGCCTTTTAGGACCTGCCAGCTCGGGAGAGAAGGGGGCTTTGAGCCTGTAGAGAGCACCCCATTTACAGCACATCTGCGCTCCCACAGAGGCTCCTGAGTGTTCCCTGCTCTCAATCTCCCCCTCTGTATTTGCTGCCTTTTGAAGGAAGGGTTTTATTCCAGCAAAAGAGAAGGGATTGATGCCTTTTTCTTAACTTTCTCTTCAGGTACCTGTGTTGCTGAGGCAGCTGCAGAGGTCGAGCATGCAGATCCACAGCTCAGCTGGAGGGGCTTGTGCTGGCCGTGGTGGGGGATTGAGCTCCAGTGACCCCCCCCCAGCCCTGTCCTTGCTCTGTCTGGGGCGTCTGGACATACATGGAGGGCACGGGGACTTCTTGGCCCAGGAACAGCTCCTGTCCTGGTGGGTACGGTGTGTTCTCAAGCATTGCAGAGCCAGTGCAACCCCCAGAAACAAGGTGAGAAGAGCTCATATTCTCAAATAACTTATTTGGTTTATATTAAACTCACACACTTTTAAAATGCCCAAGAGCTGGAGGGGGTCATTGCCCCAGATGAGGCAGAAGAAGCCCCAGCCTGGGATGGATTTTGAGCCATCACCAAGGTACAGTCTCAACTGCTGTAGACATGAGGATTTAGCCCCAGACTCCACAATATGGGACAGAAATATGGGAATAGAATGAGTTGGAGAGTCAGGGAAGCACTGGGCTCACAGGGGCTGGGGCAGCTGCAGACAGGACACCCCATGGGCCATGGCAAGTCCTCAGTGTGGCTTAGGGAGGAGCTATCCCTTCATCCCTTTGGAAAGCAGTTCCTTCGCAGAAAAGGACAGCCTGCTGATTCATCCTTAAATTGGGATTAGTTAAAAAAGACCAGGACAATCCACCCTGATACATCAATTTACACTGTAAACTCTTCCCTGAAACATCTGCATTTGGAGGCAAGATCCCAAATCCGCCAGAGCTCAGAATGAGACCACTGCACAGGACCTTGCACTCGTGGCCACGGAGAACCTCATCTCCTCCCAAGATCCTCACGGAGTACCGAGTATTAAGAAGGCTTTTTCCAGCGAGAAGGGGATGGTGAGGAGTGACAGTCTGAATTGCAATTTGAAACGTTTACAGCCCAGTCAATCCTAATTCATTATTAGCTGTAATTGTTTCAAAGAAAGTGTCCACTGTTATGTAAAATGCAGTCCCAGATGCTGCTAATGGTCCAGGCTCTCTGATTGCTGTAATTTGCAAAGCTTTTGCCTTTTTTTTCCCCCCTCCCTCTGTAGTTATGATGTGCCTTTATGAGCCAGCGAGGAAGAAAGAGAAAAGCAGCCATTAGAGGAAAATAATAATGTTGTACCTGAAAGGCCATTAGTGAGTCTCATATAGAAGTATGCATCTGGTCTGTGTCCGATGCTGCCTCACACCCGGACACTGCCCGGGGACTCTGGAGTCTGGGATGGGGACAGCTCTGCTTGCAGGGACAAGGGCTGCAGCCAGGGCGTGCAGCCCAAAGCGGTGCTGCCCTCACCCAGGCATCAGGATGTGTCAATACCAGCATGCCTCAAAATTAATTTTCACAATTAATTTTCATGATTAGAGATGGATGTGTGGATGGGAAATCAGCTGGGATGGAGCAGATTTTGGCTGGCAAATTTATTGTGGGGAGGGGTGGTGGTTTGTGGCGAGGGGGGTTTTGTCTCTTTTTGACATGAAGGAAACACCCATTTCCCACTTCCAATCTCTGATTCTCCTTTGTGCAAAGGCAGAGCCGCGGGGATGTCTCTCGCCAGGACACCCAAGCTGTGAGCTGGAGGGTGTTTCAAAGCTCTTATGACTTGCTGTCTTTCGCCTGCACCTCTACTTTCAGCTCAGGTGTTTGTTTTAGCCTGTCTGTGTCGATCCTGTCACCAGGAGCTTCTTAAGTCCATAATATCAACCTAATTTAAGGAAGGCTTTACTTGATGAGACAGGTTTCGGCCCCTGCTGTGTGCAGAGGAAAGAAATGAAGGTTGATTTGGTGTTTCCATCACACCCTAGCCAAGGCTGAGCTCCCATGGGA
Organism: Falcunculus frontatus; assembly: GCA_013398115.1. Taxonomy (NCBI): domain Eukaryota; kingdom Metazoa; phylum Chordata; class Aves; order Passeriformes; genus Falcunculus; species Falcunculus frontatus. The sequence continues at coordinate 180,992 of VZRV01001561.1, read as the reverse complement.
TGAGGCATGATCCTCGGACTGAGTTTCTCTGTGCAGTTTGCCTGGATGAACTGCACTAGATCTACAGCTGGGATCAGACAAAGAGGAACTTTTAGTTCTTTTTGGGGTTATTTTTGAGAAAAAAAAATAGAAGAAGAATAGAATAGAATAGAATAGAATAGAATAGAATAGAATAGAATAGAATAGAATAGAATAGAATAGAATAGAATAGAATATTTCAGCCGAAATGGACCTGCAATGATCATCTAGTCCATCCGCCTGAATAACACCCAAATTTACTGTGGACAAGGCTAGAGAGTGTGAAAGCTGAGTTTAAGTCCAGTGTCCACCCCAGGTCCAGCAGATGCTGCATCCGTAAACTATCTGGGAGTGAAATACTCAGTGAGTTGTGCTGGGATTTCCCTCGTTCCGGGGCCAGGCTGGGGGAGCAGCAAGACAGAGGAGCAAAGGGCAGGAGGGGGAGCCGAGGCGGTGGGGAGGGGGAGCCGAGGCGGTGGGGAGGGCGGCTGGTGGGAAGGGAAGGCTGCCCTTTCACCCCTGCTCTCCCCCTGCTCCTCCAGGACTCTCTGCCGTGCGACCCAGTCTTGACACTTCCCACCAGACAGCCCTGCCCTGGCCCCCTCCCCAGGACCCGCTCCCCCGAGACAGGCTTTGTCTGGGGAAGATTGAGAGGGCTGCTGCAGCGGGGCGGCCGCCTGCCCTTCCCCTCCGAGGAGGGTGGTCCTGCGGGGTCACTGCCGGGGGCACGCAGGGCAGGGCGCGGTGGCATTGTCCGCTCGGGAGCCTCGGGACGGACCTTCAGCGGGGAGAAAGGCACACAGCACCCATTCCAACACTTTCCATGTCGCAGCGCCCATCCCAGCCCCTCGCATTCCTCCCCCTGTCCCGCTGCTGGAGAGCTCCCGGCGCTGCCAATAGAGGGGATAACTCTTATTCATAGGGAGGGTTTAACACGGGTTAGCACTGAGGCCGCGGGTCTGGCTCCGGCAATTAGCAACATGCATGGGCTTGGAAGTGTCAATCAGGCTTTTGAGTCATTGTTTACTCATTAACACAAGGTCTCTAATTACCCTGACCTGATGCTATGGGGCTGCTGAAGTTGGCTAATCAAACATGTAGAGCCTTCAAAAGGAAATTAGGTCTCAGCACTGAGCGCAAATACCCTTTCCATGGCTAAGCCCGTGTTGTTCGGGGATTTATAACTTCGCACTCCCCATCCCTGCGGAGGGCGAGGAGGAGGGAGAGGATGGCCGGGCTCTCCAGGTGTCTCGCACGCTGCCGGAGCAGCCGGCAGGGCTGGGATTGCTTTATCGCCTTCCCCGTCTGCGGCCGTGCGGGGCCGGCAGCGCTGGCTCCTGCGGGAAGTGTTAATGCAGGTCAGGGCATGGCTGGACTCGCCAGCCCCGGTGCGAGTGGGACGGATGAAGCGACAGCAGACAGTGACATTCCCTCGCCAGCTCCGGGCGGGGCTGCACCGGGAGATGGGGTTCATGTGGCTGGAGAGCTCGGCTTCGCAGCCCACCGAAATGCTGATTTTTGGGGTGAGGTAAAACACCCAGTACTCCCCAAAATCACAGCTAGAAAATGGATACCGCGATCGTGAGCACAGTGGTCACGCAGGAACCAAAGCAGCCTTTCTTGTTCGATTCCACCGCCCCCCCATCTCAATTAACTCCCTTTATTATTTCATCATGGCAATAGTTTGTGCCTTTAACGAATGGGAGGAACACTTGCAAATGCCTTTTTGTCTGAAAGCAAAGCTGCTTGGTGTTACTGAACTTCAAGGGATCGTTCCCCGTTTCCGCTCCTCTCCCTTTCTCTGCTGAGGCAGAATGTAGCGTAACTTAAAAGTCAGTGATTCAGACTGCAATTATAACCTAAAAGCACAAATAAAAGATAAGCTGGCATCCTACTGTTCCCCATTTGCATCTGTGTCGCATGGGATGAAGGGAAAAATAAAATCTGCTTTTATAAAGTGTTGAGCCAGAGAATCTCGTCCAGGAGAAAGAAGAAAATAAACAGATCCCCTGAGGCACCGGCTGTTTGAGTTGCAAATGACAGCTGGGGTGGAAGATGCACCAGAGAGGCACGAGGAGTTTGCACACAGGTTGGTCACTCTGACCACGTATGGAGCCAGACCACAAACCTGATGCTGGTAAAAAGCCACATTTTGGGGGGGTTTGGCGTATCCTGTAAACACCACACACCTTAATGGGATGTTTCCCATTGCTCCCCCAGTATTTGCTGTAATCTCCAGTAGTGAGGAAGGCAGGTGGTGGCTCCCATCAGTCAGCCCACACAGCTCCTCAGGGCCAGCAGCTCAAACCTTGGCCTCTGTTTTGGGGAGCAATGGCCCATTTTATCATCGGCAGACATTTCTAGTGCTCCTGTCTTGGTCGATTGAAAAATCACCTCCTAGAGTGTTTCAGGTTTCTCTGTTTGCAGAGACAGCTGGGAACTCACTGGGGCCCTGTAAACACTTCTTGCTGAAAATAAACAGGTTTTTGAGACAATAAATACTGTTGGTTTTGGTTTTTTTCCCCAGAATATGATGGGTTTCTAACTGAAAAAAACAACCCAAAGAGAAGGCAGAAGGAGAAGTGGTTTGGCTGAGACACTGAAGAAATCCAAAGGCATCGTATTTGGGGGCAGCGGGGGCTGCGCTTTGTGTCTCTGGGGCTGGAGGGAATTGAAGCTCTGCCACCAAGTCTCAGCTGCAAGAAATTGTTTTCCAGCCTGGGAGCAGATTGTTTCCCAGCCAGGCACTGGGCTGGACACGAGGAGCCACATCAATACAAAAATTACTCTGCTTTGGTCTTCTAAGGCATTGTCCTTCTTTACCTTCTGCTTTCCCAAGGACCTACCCTGATACTTTATAAAGGCAGCTCGATTTTTCCCTGCCTCTATCCAAGACCCTTCAACGCTTCACGGCAGACCCTGGCTGTGGAAAGGTCTTTGCCTGAACGTGTGCCATGCTTTCGTCGGTGTGGCCGTGTCCAGAGCCCCGCGGTGTGTCTGGCCGGAGGGGCTGGGGTCGGCCCGGCTGGCCCCGGGAAGCGGAGCAGCTGTGCCGGGGATGCTCGGAACAAAGTGCCTCTCCCGGTGCTTCAGCCTGTGATTTGCATACAGATGCGTAGGAAATCCTGTCAGGCCCGGCGTGAGGGGGAAGGGGACCATGGGTGCGGGAAGAGAGGTGAGGCTACACAATGTGTGCCCCCCAAATCTCCATCTTCTTCGGGCACATTGGGGGGGTTCAGCAGCCAGGCTGTCCCAGCCTCCAGCCCAGCAAGCCTGGGGGTGTGGGATGTTCCCCACAGTGCAGCACCATCCTGCCCAGTCTGTCTGTTTATCCTTTCTCCCTTTCCTGACACTTCTCTTGTTCCTCCTCTTCCCCCCTTCATCAGCCTGTTCTCCTGTTCGCCCCTGCTGTTGTCTTTTGCTGAAAATCTGGGGTAATACCTCAAAGAAGTGTTTAGATCCTGCTCACCAGCTGTCTGACAGCTCTGGATGACCTGTGCTGTCTCATGCAGAGCAAACCCCTGTGCAAATGGTGTCAAATCCCATCCCATCACCCTCACTCCTCGAGTCCCATCCTGTGTCAAGGATGAACATTCACCACCAGCAGTGGATTTTGCAGGTTAGGGAGGGTTGGACAAACCCTCCATCAGCAAGTGGGGATCAACTGCAGCCTGTGATCCCTTCACGTCCACTCAGCAGAGAGACTCCAACTGGAGACTGCCATGGTCCATCAACTCACTTTACTTTAAAGAAAAGTTATCCATCAAATCTGTTTGAATAGCAAATAAATGCAGGGAAGCTGTGAGTGGCCATGGAGGGTCCTTGGGCAGAAGGGGAGGATGAATTTGTCAAATCCACTGTTTGTACAGCTGAATCTCTGAGTGTTTTGCAGCATCCAGAAGGCCGAGGCTGACTATGAATGAAACCCTGAATTCATCCCCTGCTTTTTGTGTTTTCTTCCCCAGATGCCGATGGCTCCGTGTTGCCTTTGCTGCTGGACTTCAAATGCCACCTGACATGACACTGGTGATGGAGGGACCAGTGACAGAAGGACACACGGCATTGTGCAGCAGCACACATTGGCTTCCCAAGCTTTCCAAAGGGCTCGGAGAGGTAAAAAAACAGAGATACGAACACCACATCTCACTGAGGAGCTCAGAAAACCCCTCTCCTCCCAACGTGCAATTAAAGAGAACAAAACCCCAACACCGTGGAGGTGCTGGAAATGAGGCCGCTCCCTCTCTGTCCTTGTCACTCCCATTAACAAATATCATCCGTGGCACCCCAAACGCGTGACCTCGGCAAACAGCAAATTGAGTCTGTTTGTCACGTGGCTCCTCGAGAGGTGCTTGCCTGGTGAATGGCCTTGGCATACATTAAGTGAATAAACCGCCCCATTGTTCGGCTCCTTCAGCCACTCTGCTCAGTTGACCCATTCAATAACTGTTTGTTTGCACAGATTTCCCCATACAAGTGCAACAAGCTGAACCCTGGATCTGAGCAGATGTGTTTGGAGTAGGCTCCCTCTCTTCGCTTCCTTCCCATCAAGGTGTATTGTTGCGTCTTTTGAGAGCTCGAGCTCTCCCCAGTGTGACTCATTCAGGCAAAATTTCTGTGCTGTTCTCAGGCACCCTCAAGGATTTCCAGGCATGATTCACCTCTTCTGTGGTCATATTTTGAGGCTCAAACTAACCCAAAACTTCTTCCTAAGAGTTTTCTTTGTCTTTTATCACAGCGTATCTGAACATGAGAAAACAGAGAATGCAGTGGGGAATGGGAAAGGTGTGCAACTGTTGTTTGAGGTCAGAATTTAATCAGAATAATGTGTCAGCATCTCCTCTCCAAGTCTGCCTGGCTCTGGAGCAGGTGCCCTGAATTCCTCTGGGAATGTATCCTCACAGGCATCCTTTGCCTTGGCCTCACAGCACTGTGCATCCCAGCCCTTCCTGGCAGCCTGGAGCTCTGCCTGGACTTGGTGGTAGGAAAGGCCCAACCCGTACTTCTGCAGTGCTGGGAGGCCAAACTGCCTCTGTGGGTTGATCTTATTGCCGAAAAGAGAAATGATGTTAAACCATTTGGTTGAACCCTTGTGCTAAGGCCGACCCTTGCAAGTCCCTTTGTTTCAGGAAGCCCATTTTTTGACATGGGATCTGGCAGAGTTTCACAAGGACAGAACTTCTTGGTCTGAAAACCATAGTTTGACCCCTAAATTGTCTGATATACAGAACCCACTGCTCGTGGGTTCTGTATATCAGACAAAAAACTTCTGTTTTTCACCCAGAAGTGACAAAGCTCTGTGTAAATGTCATGAGTTCAGGCTGATCAAGCACAATTTCGCCTTGGCGCAGGGACCCAATAGCTGCAAGATTCACAGAAAAACAGTTTTCAGCAGGAAAAGTGAGGGGGTGTACCCTTGTGTTTTAAAAACGTGGGTAACTCGGTTTGCAGTAAGGGTACATTCTTTAAGACAAAGAAAAGCTCTGGAGTGTGGGATGTTGCTGCCTGAAATCAAAGTCAGCTCGAGGTTAGCTAAAAATACAGTGGGCACGTTCCGTGGGACTGTGGGTGCCAAGACTCTGTAAGCTATTAAAAGTTCTGGAGATTTAAATTCCTTTTTTCCCATTGATGCATCACATGAATCACAAATACCCTCAAACGAGCCATTTGTGCGTCTCCCTCCAGACGGAGCTGACAGGGGGATAAACCAAACGCATGCAAATATTATTTCAGGGCAGGCTGAGATTGGATGGGGTGAAAGAGAAAAGTTAAACATGGAAGCATATTTATTTCTGCATAATTTTGTCAGCTTTCTGCTGGCAGTGAGAGACTAAACTTCGGAGGAGCCTGACCCCGGGATTATCCGAGGGAAGACATGTGCTCGCTGTTTCGGAGTCACCATCTGTGAGGGAGATTTCGGGGAGCGGAGACGCGTGGCAGGGAGACGGCTGCATCTGCCCGGCCGGGAGAGGAACCGCCGGGACCCTCAATTCCTGAGCATCCTCCCAGCCCTGCCCCGCGCGTTTATCACCGCAACGAGTTTCTGCTTGACAGGAGGGTTCGTCAGCTTTTCTATTTCTTCCCCACCAACCCTCCAGCCCAGCTCCGGGGGACTTTCCCCTCTCCCGCAATCAGCCCCGGCGGGTCCATTTGCTTTTGTCTCCCATTAATTGCTTGCTACTTTTCATTGCCTGCTCCTCCCCCTTTTAAAGATAAATTTTAAAGCCCGAGCGGGGTGGAGAATGGCTGAGCCCGCTGTTATTTTTGACATTCGCCCCAGTGACAGCTGGACCTTGCAAGGCTGGGGCCGTTCGCACACAAAGCCTATTAGCTGTGCCTACTCACTTAATGAGCCCTGAAGTCTGGAAGGAAAATTTCCTCCCCGAAGTGTGGCAGAGCCCTTTGTCATTGTAAACAGGCGCTGCTTGCCGAGCCCTGCCTTGCCTTTCTCCTTCCTGCCACCGTGGCTTTTCTATTTACTCAGGAAACAAAAGCGGAGCCGTGTCAGCGCGCAGGGAAGAAAATGTACCCAGCGACTGGGGCTCACACGCGCCCGCCTCTGCCACCCACCGACCGCGGCCGGGGCTCCCCGGTGTCACCGACACGAAGGGGACACCCTGGCACATCTGCGGGATGGGCAGGGAGCGAGAGATGAGCCCGGGATTTACAGATCCATAGGAACTGCTCGCTGTAGGGACCGGCCATACGGGTCAGAACAGCGGTGGGAAATCTGTCACCTAAACAGAGTGATTTGGGTCTCCAGAAAATCCTGCTTTAGGCTCGAAGTTGGTTTGGAGGGGTATTCTCTTCCGTGAGTTTCTGTAGTTATTTTGTGAATTCGCAAGCAAGGGGCTTCTGTCCTAGCTCTACAAATAATTCAAAAAGAGATCTTCCCTTCTGCCTCTTTTGAACTTGCAGCCTGCCCAGGTTTGCTGCTTTTTAAGCCCAAATATGCCCAATTTTATGCCCATTTCCAATGCAAGTCACTACTCAACAGAATAAAACCTTAAGTGCCTATAAAGCATGTTGGAAACGGGAACACTTTGGTGTAACTGGCAGCACGTGTTTATTGAGGCTATTGGCAATTGCAAAGAAAGTGGAAAAAAACCCCCACCCAACTGCTTGCCCTGATCAAGGCCATGCCACAGATGGTCCTTCCTTGGGCTGAGGGTGACCAGTCACTTGACACAGACCCTGTCATCAAGGGCAAGCAAAGTTACCAGGGTGAAAGATATGGAATACAGGTCTTGATTTGATTAAGAAGGTGAAATCTCCAGGTCCTCATGATTTACAACGTAGTCTTCACTATCTGCCAGGTGTAAAAAAGAGCTGGAATATCTGGTCTTCATCCATGCTGGGAAAGAGCTGTCCCTGCTTTGTAGTGTCACTGAGGGAGCCTAGAGAACATTTAAATATCCTGCTCTGAGTGTGTGTGAGGGCAGGCTGAGGCTGCTGCCAACATCACAGCCTGCACAGCCACGATTTGCTTTTGAGGTTCAAGTGTGCTTGAGAGCTGGACCTCGAGGATGTCCTCATGCCATTGCTTTCCTGGCCTGTTCCTGGTGACAACTTCCAAGAGGTTTCAGAAAAGCAGCTCCCAGCCTGTGACATCTCTGTATTCACTGGCACCCCTTCCCCCACTTCTTTTTTTTTCCTTCTTCTCCAGGGATTTGCTTGCTAGTTTTTAAATATTTGCATATTTCTGTGCTTTCTTTCTGTTGGTAACCAAGGTTGTTTGGTAAAAGCTGAGACATTTCTAAATGTAAGTCAGGCAAAAAATTACCTTTTTTGTGTGCTTTGCAATTATCACAGCAAAATGATTCCTTTCTTCCTCCCGCAGTCAGTAATTTATTTTTTAACAGAAAAACTAAAACGTTACTTCAAGAATGCTGGGTTAATGCTGTTCTTGTTTTGCCTGTGAAGTTAAGCTGGCTTCGTGACTGAAGTGTTTGTCTTCAATTTATAAAATTGCTCGTGGGTATGTCCCACTTTGGGAAGACACAAGAAGCATTCACAAGCAAGAAAATCTCAGGTTCCAAACTGGTAATGAAGGGAAAAGACCAATCTTCATCCCATGTTTTAAAGTTGCCTTTGCCAGTGTTTCTAAAGTGGCTTTTCCTTGTTTACTGCAAAAATCCTAAGGCATAAAACCGACTGTCAGGAAATTCACAGGGATCTTTGATCACCCCTTTCAGCATCTCCTGCTTGCTCCTGCTGTTCCCTGTGCTGACGCCAGCCCACGAGAATGAGGATTCCTGTGCCCAGCTTGTGGCAGCCTCTCCTGAGCACTGCTTCATCAATAGATGATGGAGAGAGAACTGGAACAAACCAGATTGATGAGAAATCACCGTCTTTCCCTTCCCAAAAAGCACAATTGTCTTTTTGGTCCATTTGAAGTTCTGTTGGAGCAGAAAAAGGGATTTTCTTCTCTTGTTTGTCTTTGTGTCAACTGCTAGGACTGCTGTGGCTTTTGGGGGGCTCCTTAGTGACCACCCCAACTCCTGCCAGCTTGGGCCAAGACCACCTCTTTGCAGCAGCTTTGTCTCTTTGGGATAGTGAGGTCCTGAGAAACAATGGTTTGGCAATCCAAGTGTTCCAGGTAAACGAGAGTCCAGTTTAGGGAAATGTGTGTAAATGCTGATTGGAGGATAGGAATATGAATGTAGCTTTTCTGACTGCTTGAGCAAACTTTCCAGGTGCTCTGCTTGACAACTCCTGCATGTCCAGCACACGTGAAATCCTCTCAGTCACAGTTCTCCATAAATGCTTGGAAATTTTCCCTAATGGCGGTAGAGAAACTTTTTGCTGCACACAGTCACCTTGTTATAGAATCATAGAATGGTTTGGGTTGCAAGGGACCTTAAAGATCACCTGGTTCCTGTCACCTTGCTTAAGGTGGTGACTGAGGAGCAAGGAGCCTGCTGTGGCTCATTTCTTCTTGCTCTGCATAATTTGGGGGCTGGATTTTGTCATGGAGAGTCTGCAGAAGCCCCTCTTCCCTCTGGTGTCATTTCATCCCTGTGCAAGGGGTTTAAGACATGGCAAAGAAGCTGCAGAAGTCAGGAGGGAGGTTATGCTACAAACCAAAGTGAGGGCCAGGAGCCTTTCTCCACTGCTGTGGCCTCTCTATCTCAATATCCTTCTAATATCTGCTAATCGGCTTTTCATTTGTAGGCTCCGTTTTAATTCACCGGTGTTCGTACCTCCGACATTAAGTTGGCAAGCTCGTGTCTGTGTAAAAGCTGTAAGTCAGGACCGGGCAACCAGCTCCAGGAGTGCCGTGAGCTTGGCGTGTGTCGAGGGGATTTGCATTTTGAAGACGGAGCTAATCCCTTTTCTATGGTCTGCACTCACAGGCAGCTGCCCCAGGAGCGTTTTGCCCATCCTCTCCTCCACCCTCGCTGTTGGAGGGGATTTCAGAACAAAGAGGGCCTTGGGTCAGGGCTGGGAGCACGGACCCGGTGTGCAGGAGAGCTGGCTGCAGCCTCTGCTCGCACACAGCCGCTCAAGGTGACCCTGGATAAGTCCTGCAGGCTGCACCTACCGGGCGCCAGGGCAGGCTTACGCATGCGGACACCCAATCCATCCACGAGCCTGGCCTCCAGCCCAGCCCTGGCTCTGGTGGCCAGCCCAGGCCGAGAGACCTGCTGAGGGACACTGCTGGACGGGAATAAATGCATAAACACCTTACCAGCACTCCCAACCAGTCTGTTACATCTTGTATTATCTCTGCATGGTCTTGCTGGGGCTGTGTTTTGAGAGCTCCGTGGAAATCTGGGCAGGTTTCTGCTCCTCTGATCTGTAGAACCTTCTAAAGAGCTGATATCGAGCAAGGGTTGTATTTCATATCATCTCAGCTTAAAGATGCACATGCTGCAGAAGCTGCTCCAGCCAGCAGCTGATGGGGGCATGTCCAGAGTCCCTGGATGAGACACAATGTTCAAAGTCAGCTGCAGGATGCAGATCCTCAGCGCTCCCTGAAATGGAGTGTTAAAGCTAAATGTTCAGCTGGCTTTGCCAAGAGAACACAGTTCTTGTGAACATCCCTTTTGCTACTATTTCATTAAGAGAATTAACCTCGAGATCTGTCCTGAAAGTAGGCGGATTGAATGCCAAGAAATTTGACTGGACTTGACTTTTGTGCTTCATTTGCAGAGGCCAGAATGATCTTCCCACACTATGGGTGATTATTTGCCCCAGCCAATGACACTTTTACACAGTTGTGATGAGGGATTTGGAAGCTGAGGAGGATTTTTTAAACTATTTCCAGCCCCTTCTGTGTGACTCTGGAGTTACCTGTCAAGATGCTCTTACATTCAAAGAGGGCAAGCTCCCTGCTCACCTTTTGTGGAAGAAGGAAGTTCTAGAACCCCAATTTCCATTCCATGAATCCTTCCCTTTCCAACAAACCTACATTATCCAATGCTGGGAGGGAAAATATTTCCCTCAGAAAATCTCCCAGCAGCTTCACAGCTCCAGACCACACCAAGCCCATCACCAAGTCAGGGAAGTATTTGCAGATGTTTGGTTTCTGTCCCCGTCTCTTGGGAGTGGGAAGACTTGCACAAAAGCAGACAGTCCTCACCTCTGTGCTAGTCCTGGGGAAAAAAGTCCAGGGCTGACAACCTTTGATGTGATTATTTCATATCACAAGGTTGGTGGATGCTGCCAGAGCAGGGAAACCACCCAGCACAGCTCAGGCAGGTGGGTTTTGTTGCCCGTGCAAGATTGCTGGGGAAGAAAACAGAGTTGGGTTGCATTTGAAATAAAGCCCATGCGAAAATTTGCATAATAACATGTAAAAAAATGTGCTATGGAACTAAATATAGTGCAGTGCTATTTTACCAACCTCTGGTTAATCAAAGTTAGCAGCATTATAATGTAACAGACGTTGTCTCACTGCATGTCAAGTTTCCATTCTTCCAAACCATTGGCATGGCTCTACATAAAGAGCGCAGTGGAAAACAAAATCCCAACCATACTATACTTCAAATCATCAGTAAACTTGCTTTTACACTGATTAAAAAAGAAGTTTTAATTCTTCAGTTTAAGTCTCACCATGTGATCTGAAGCAAACCTGGGTGAAAGGATTGTGTGGAAGGGCAACTGGAAGGAAACACCTGTTTCCAATGCTTTGCAAATAGCCAGGTTTGTCTGTCATGGCTGGAACAGACATATAAATATTTACTCGAACCAAACCCACAGTTTTCTGTAGAAAGAAAGAATTTTTTCAGGTAAAGCCTTTCAGCTTGCTCTATTTAATCTGCAATGTTTTGAGTCTCTCAGAGGAGTGTTATCACTTTGAGCATTAGCCAAGGCTAGTCCTATAGGAAAGTCAGAGAAGAAAGCACCAATCCTTTCTTTGATTTTTTGTTTATCTTTTTTTTTTTTTTAAAGAAACTTGTCCTCTAAATCTAATATCTTTCCATTTTCTCCTTCAATTTCTATCACAAAGTGTGATCTCTGTCCTACCAAGTTCTTGCTGTGGCTCCAAGGTGCATTGTACATATTTCTGTGTAATCTTGATTTGGAAAGCAGAGGTTGTGTTGTAAATCAGAGGCCAAGCAGCAGCGCCGTGCAAACCTCGCTGGCCTGGACAATGCCAACCTCTTGTTGCTATTCCTACAGGAGCTAGGAGCAGCATTGGAGCTCTGATGGCCTCCAATGTGGCGTTAGATCCCACACCAACCCCTCTGGGAAATGTGCCGAGTGAAACTCTCCGGTTTTTGAGTGGATGGTTGGCTGCCCTCAGCCGGGTTTGATGCCACGAGGATGCTGGCGTTGGGCACGTTCCTGGAAAACCCCGCTCCAAGCCCCTGTGGGCTGAACTCCTCCACGGCTGCTGTTAATAGGTTAATGAGCCCCTCGTCTGGCGGAGTTAGAGTGCCTGGCTTTCCAAGATAAAACTATCCAGCCACATTAGGAGGCTGGGCCTCTTTATGACTGAACGCCATTCATCCTGAGTACACAAGAGCTCGCAAATTTAATAAGCAGAATCCATTTCAGCCCCGTGGCCTACCATGGCAACAGGAGAGAGGGGCTCCAGCCTCCGCTGCTCAGGCATCATTATCTCCAGGGCCATCTGCTCCAGAGAAGCACAATCCCAAACTCATTTAAATAGAGTCAGCCTGAAATATGTGACGATTTTTCCCAGTCTCCCCCTCCCTCCCTGACGGCTTCCCCCCCTCCCCGCACACGGCTACACCTCCGCACACAAGCGGGAGGAGATGTAATATTCAAAGGGTGAGGAGAGGGTACGGGAGATAAGATTATAGCGATAATGAACTGAGGGAAGGAGAACGGGGGAGGGAGGAACTTTCTGCCTTTGGCTGCTGTTCCCTGACAAAGCAAGAGGTTGCAATAAATTATAAATGTATTTTTTCAAATCATCTTCTTGGAAGAAATATTTCCTAAACAATGATTCATCATCCTCCTCAGAACTCTGCCTCTCTGGAACAATTAAGCAGTGAAGAAAAGTCGCCGAGTTAATTCATCTCTTCCCGTGTTTTCTGACTGACGGTTCACCGTCTTTGTCATAAGTGGATGAAATAAATTACTTAAATGTATTCACCCCTCGTAACTGGTGACATTTTAGAAAGCAAATGGGAGGAGTTAGGGGGAAAAGGATTCAGTCCTTTCCCTGCGGCAAGGATTTGAACCCATACGTGTGCTGCCTCATGCTAAGGGCTCCCAAGCCGAACTTTGGGACAGGGACCTGTGACAACTCTCTGAGAGGAGTGGCCTCAGGGAGACAGGGGCTTTGACGGAGATGAACAAGAACGTGCAAAGTAGCACCATGTCTCTGCTTCTGGACAAAGTCTTTTTTAATGGATCTGGTTTATTTCAGACATAGGCACGGAGGCTGCAGGAGCTGTAAGGACCTAAAGCAGGAGCAATGGGGGATGCTGGCAGGTGGTTCTACAAATCATTGCCCCAGCAGTGTGTAAAGTTTGAGGAGCACTTGAGGCTGTAGCAGGGAGGAGATGGCCAAGAGCAGGCACTGAAAAGCCCTGAGGAGACATCCTGGTTGGCACCCAGGCTGGAAATGGTGTCTCTCTGCCTGGCCCATTCACCATGGATCTGCACAGTGGGAGAAATGCAGCAGCCGGAGGGGAAAGAAACTACTGCAGGAATTTCTGAAAGATGCCATTTCTCATTTGTTTCCCGTCAGGGTCCTCTGACCTCTGCTCACTGGGTCACAGGAGTAAATCTGTCATGGGCTGAAAGATGCATCTCCTCTGCCGAGGTGGAGGCAGTGCCAGCCCACTGGCATCCCTGTCCCTCCTCAGAGTCTGCCATGTGTCTGGAAACACTCGCCCTGCTCTCATGTCTCAGGTCTGCAGGACATGTACACCACACAGCATGAGCTCACGTGCTCTGAGGTGCTCAGGTGGCGGATGGGATGGAATGGGATGGAAGCTCATCCCCTGCATCTTTCAGGACAGGCATGCAGTGGGATATATGATATTTCCAGCTCACATCCATGACCATGCAGTGCCGGGGTCTCTCTCACCTGGAGCTCTGACCTCACAGATCTCCCAGCTCCACTCTGTGGCATGTGGAGCTCGTGTGCATTATACAGAGTGAAGCTGCAGCACATCAATGAGACCAAAGCGTAGAAATGCATCTGGCGGGGGGGGGGAAATGAAATCATATATATTCATTACATTTATTTAGTGATGTGAAGCCTCCCAGAGCCCATAACACCCCGTATCTGCCGTCATCATTCACCCAGAGCCGTGGCAGCACCGCTGGGACAGAGCGTGGCAGATGGCCAGGAAGCCAGCACAGCACCACCGGGGCGGGACGTGATGGATGCCTGCAAGGACAGGCATCTCCGCCCTGGCCCCAGGGAGAGGGGAAGGAGGCAGAATGGAATTATGTATCCTGGAAATTGGAGAATTTCCCCATCATCTGAGTCCTGGGGTATTTCAGTGTCCCCTCGTGAGGAGAGCGGTGCTTGCTCGGGTGAGGAAATCGTGGTGCACACATGTGCAGGACACCCAGAACGATCCAGGTGCCCAGGGTCCCCTGCTGGAGGCTGAAATGCTGTGGTCACATCACTTAGCATGGATATAACCTTTAAGTGTTCACTAACTCGAGGTGTCAAGTCACTGATTAGGAATGCAGACTCAGCAAACTCTGGGTGATGGATGGCCTGTGACATATTAACTAACACAGAAAACCTCTATTGCTTGGAAATCTTTTTAGGTTGATAAATGGTAGGATCTACCACAAAATCCATAATAATGTGTTTTTCTCTGTAGCGCAGTAAGAAATGATAAGGTACCAAATGTTATCAGAGATGAAAAAGCTTCAAAGTATTTGCGGAGGTATTTTAATTTATTAAATCTGCAGAATAGTTGAAAAATTAATAAAAACAGTTTTGCTGCAAATTTCTCAGCTTTTTCTTTTCTTGGACTGGCCAATGTCTCATGAAGACCTGAAGCTAATCAAGCCTTTGAGTTCTCATCCTGGCCAGAGATTTGGCAAACAAACAAAAAACCCTAGTGAAGACACAATTTCAGCTCCTATTTAGCCCTTATTTAGAAGAAACATTATTTCCTTTAAAGGAATTTTGAACCTTTGTATCTCCTCATGCAAATCCTTGTCAGAAATGCTCCAGGAACTGATGTTCCCAGTAACATGCGGTGTCTACTGCAGATAAAAGGAAATCCAGATATCTTCACAGAGCGACTGATGCTGCCAACTCCAGCTGATCCTCCGTGAGAGCTCGGCCTGGAGTCACCAGCCAGCCTAGACCTTTGCCTCAAGCGCGTGCATTCAATTATTTAACAAGGAAAACGGGCTCCTGTAACTAATAAAATCTCTGATTTAGCCCCTTAATCCCACTCTAACATCTTTAAACCAGTGCCAACACAGGTGAGACCTCTGGGAGAGGAAAGCTAAATATTGCTCCCTGCCTCGTGGCTTGCTTTCAAACCTACATTTCATTGCATCTCTGTTGGTCGGAATTAATGCTGCAGGGAGAGTGGCAGAGAGCTTTTCTAGGAAAGCATGGCAAACTCCCAGCTCCAGCAGGAAGCAGCCTACCACCGTGCAGATCTGCTGGAACACGGGGAATTCATCCCAGATTGCAAAGGCTGGGCTGGTTTTTTTGTTTTTTTGGTGGTTTTTTTTTTTGAATGCTCAGCTTTTAGCAATATGAGAAAACCAACTCATGGGTCAAAGCTCCCAGAGCCAATCTTTCTGCCTTATTTTTCAGGTTTTAAGAGACAAAGCCCAGCAGGTGGGAAAGAAGAGATGGAACAGGGCAATTTTTCATTCTTCCGTGAGTAAATTCCTGGTTGCAATCTCTCCAGCTCCTGGAGTGGGGCCTGACGTAAGGGGATAGCAGAGCCCAAACCTTCCCTGCAGAATTGTGAGCTTGGCTGGGCTGACACCAGGGATGGATTTGGCTCTCCCCGAGGTTCAGCTGGAGGTGGGGTGGCTTTCAAAGAGCTCAGGCTCTGTCCCAGCATATCACCCCTCACTGATTGATCACTTTTACTGCAGACTCTGACAAGAGGTAGGAAATTATCATTAAAGATGCCCCTCAGAAAGGCTCTGAGACATTTTCTATCAGATTTACACTGTGTTGGGAGGAGCGAGACAACAAGCT
The DNA here is from genome assembly GCA_013398115.1 of Falcunculus frontatus. Lineage (NCBI taxonomy): Eukaryota > Metazoa > Chordata > Aves > Passeriformes > Falcunculus > Falcunculus frontatus. The sequence continues at coordinate 165,355 of VZRV01001561.1, read as the reverse complement.
TCTCCCTTCACACCCTGTCCTCTAATTCTGCAGCCCGTGGAGCTGGCTGGGGTTAAAGGGATGACACAGAGGGAAAACTGTGCTGTGAACCAGGTCTGGAGAAGCCTGGGAGATCAGCAGAAACCAGTGTTCTGCTTTTCATCTGATACAGGTCAGCTCTCAGTTAGCAAGAGTAAAAAAGAAAAAAAAAGGGAGAAAGTTTGATATTTTCTGATTAAAAAAAAAACCCCTTTGGGTTGCTTGTAGTGAAGAAGCATTGGGTTAAAAGTCCAGGAAGATTTGGGGCAGGCTATAGCTATAAATGTACCGATCCTCCTTCCTGGTATCTATTTCACACACAGCCTCGGTTTCTTGCATATTTTCTATTTTTGTTTTCTTTAATGGGTTTCAGCCGTGATATTTTTAAGAGCGCTGTTCTGCGCGTAGCAGCTGCCATTGCCACGCTCCCAGCCCGGTTGCCATGGCTGATACACGGGGCTTGTGCCAGAATTTTGTTGGTCAACAAGTCACTGTCAGCGCCGTTGGGCAGCGTGTTTGCACAGCTATCCGTGGAGAGGGGCATCCTCAGGTGATGGGATGCTCAGTCTCCTTTTGGAAGGACTCAGCCTCAATGCACTGCGGGTCTGTAGTGTTCAATGTGACTATTTAGCACCCTAACAGCTGAACTCTTTCCAAATTAGCCAGAAAAGCAAGCGCAACAATTTTTAACGCAGCGCTGGTGGAGCAGCTCGTTTGTGCTAATCAAAAGGGAGTGATCAGCTTGAAAATGTCCCCTCTTAATTTAATTAATAGACTTCAAAAATAAGTTTCTTCAGATGCAGGTGCCTTGAGAACATCCGTTTTTAACTCATTTGAAGTGGTGAATTCCTCTCACTGGACTTAATTAGGGACAGGTATTAAAACAAATTGGGGAAGAAGACCTTAGAAGAAAAGCGATTTTATTAGGAAAGAACTGTAGGACACTTTAATTAATGCCAGAACAGCTGTCCTTAAACTGTTTCTCTCTTATGAGCAGATTATCCCAGCAAAGGCCGAGAGGCTGTGGAAAACAAGGAGCAAGATCTGTTCAGAGATTCCGGTCCCTGCCTGTGCCACAGTTGCCAGAAATCATGGAGCATTTGCCTGGTCCTGCCTTGGATTGCAGCATTTCTCTGTTTTCTTACAGTATAGGCTCATCTCAGTTTGTTTCTGAGCGAATTGCTTTTTTGTTCGTGTTGCATATTCCCTAAACAGCCGTATTAGTGGTGGCAGCATGTCATTTTGATGGTGTTATGACAGTGTGACGCCAAACTGGTATTAACATAACATTTCTTTTTAAATCTTGTCTTGAAACATATTGTTCTCCCTTGCCAGCGCTTCTCTGTTTCTCTCGCCCCTTGCCATGATTCTGGGTTTTGTTTTGGTTTAACTCATTTGTTGCAAGAAGGCCAAAGCACGGCATGTTCAGAGGAACCTTATTGATCATTGGGGTGATGGAACCAAGGAAAAAGAGAGCAAACATCTTTGCCCAAAGCTGTCCAGAAGCCTCTCCTGTGGGAGATCCCCAAGCCCACATTTCCCTGGCTGACATCCTCCTTTCTCTCATGCTTCCCTTTGCTCAGATTTATTGGGTTTAGATTTATGAAGTTTAGGTTTCAAGATTTCCCATTGCTCCCACAGAATTATTTATATTTCTTTGATATTTCCTTCTACAACCTCAATTAAAAGGTGGACTCCGATGTCCCCAAATGGTGAAGTCAGTCTTAAATTCAGAGACCTGCACCAGGAGCTGGCAGAGAGCCCCAAGACTGGAGGCTCAGCCTCCCTGTGTGAGTGAACCAGCAAAATCTGGGGGAATCTTCCCCCAAGCCTCCTCACCGCCCCACAGGGGTGAATATTCTCTGCTCCAGGATGCCTTAGAGTACTGCTGGCTGCAGGATTTTCCTGGCTCTCAGCCCATTACTGCTGAAGGGAGGATGGGAGGGGGTCCTGTGACACGGGAAAGCTCCCTGACAGTCTCTGATGGGGTGAAACACCTACAGGCACCATCCCCATCACCCTGCACCTCTGCACCCCACAGCTCCTCCTGCCCCTTGTCCCCAGCCCCTTCCTCACAGCAAACCTTTGCTCAGGTCTGATTTTTGCCTATTTGTTTTCCCACACCTCCTTCTGCTCCCTGACCTGACAAGAGCTCCTTTTAGCAGGGTATTAATTATCATCGCAGTGCTGGGACTGGTAATTATCCCTCCCTTGTGCTTTCTGGGCTTCCCAGCACGGCTTGCAACGAGGACAGGGTGAAACAGCTCAGCTGGCAAGGGGCTCATGGTGTGTGTCTCAGAGCTGTGGTAATTTTCCTGTGCCTGAGAGCAGGGAATGAGATGATGAAGAAGAGGAAAGGGAGAAAATCGTGTCTTTGGAGTGAATGGAGAGGGGAAGAACTCAGCCTGTAGCCTTTAACCAGGGTGCTTTATTCCCAGTGGATCCCAGAGTTCATAATGGAGAGGAAAAATAGGAGTAACTTTAGGCTGTCCACCAGGAGAGGAAGGCCAGGAGGGCTGTGAGGATGATAATGATGTTTGCCAGTGCTGAGTTACTCCCTTGTAACAACATGCACGAGGAAAAAATCAGAATAAAGACGTAAAGAGGGGTCATAGGGAGAAGATTTGTGGCATGTAGCTACACCTCTTCCTCTCTGTGTGTTTATATGGGGCAACTGCAGCAAGTTTTGTTTTTTTGGGTGATCACTCCTGTTTCCTCACGGGGCTCATGTGGACAGAGCGAGCACTGGTTCTCTCACTGGTGTTAATTGCCATGCTCATGCCTGGTTTACTCATTCAGGACCTTGCATTTCACTGAAAATCTTAAATGAAAAACTCCGTGTTTAACTCTGCCCCCTCACACCAGCACAGTAATTCTGTAACACTTTGCTGTAATTTGGTGCCAAGATTACCCAGCCAGGGCTGATGCTCTGAAATGTTCATCATTCCAGGGCTGCCCTGGCCAAAGGGACCTGCCCTGGGAGGTGAGGGCCATGCTGAGCCCAGAAGGGAGGCACCGTGTGGGATGGAAGAGCCAGAGAGCATCGAGGTGGGAGCCCGGATGCCTTCCAAGGCACAGTGCTACTGCCACTGCCAGAAATGCAACAGCTCTCTGACATCAATAGAGTGAAAAAAAAAAGAAAGAAAATACTCTCTCTGGCCAAAACTGTGAATTTTTCTTCAGCAAAATGACAACACCATGCTAGTGAAAATTGCCTTTCCTTGCAGCAGGGAGGGGAAAGGGAGATAAAAATGAAATAAGCTGTGCTTTCCTTCCCTTTATGTCTTTTTTTGCAAACCTGTAAGGATTCTTTCTGCCTTTTCCCCCCACCACAGTTTCCTGCAGCACTGAGAAGTTTTATTACAATTTATTGTGCACTTTTCTAGGAATTGAGGGGTCTCAAGCAAATCACAGCCCCAGCCTGGTGAGCACAGCTAATAGTTGTAGTAAGAGGCAGGGCGTGCTCTGAGCACCTTTTATTCGACATAGACAAGACAGGTGTCAGAGGGAAAATGGATGAAGACCCTTTCCCACAGCCACCCCCAAACAATCAGTGCCAGGAGCAGAAATGAAATTCACATCTCCTCTCTCTGTGTGAAAACCTGTCCGGGGGGGACTTTTCCCTGGTGTTAAGGATTAATTGTAGCAATGGAGTTGGGATGCTGAAGTCCTAAGCTAGAAACCAGCAACTTGCCCTGGCTGTTTCTCTGTCCCGTGCCTGACCTGGGGACAAATGTCACATGGGAGGCTCGAGGCCATGCACTGACCCACTTGTTTGCAGCCAACAGACATTCCCACATGCAGCATCTTGGAGGCCGTGGGAGCAAACTCTGCAGCTTTTCCCTGTGGTGGTTTAAGCACAGGAGATTCCTGACTCGGGCAGGTAAGCCCTGGAGGACATTTATCCCACAGAGATGCCCTGAGCAGGTAAATCCCCACCCCATCCTGGCTGGACACCCTGTCCCTGGGGAATCAGGCAGAGCTGTTTGCCCATCATTAATGGGAGCAGACAAAAATACGAACATCAAGGTGGTGATCAGCCCTTGGTGGCCGAGACAGAGTTATCCTGGGAAATTTAATCCTCAAGCACATAAACCTTTGCAGCAAGGGAACTCTGAGCCTCATCTCTTACAGAGTGGAGCCAGCCTGGCTTTCGGCCTTGGGGCTAAGGAAGATGATTCTTGGCTCTTAGCTCTGCCCGAGGCTCTCTGTGTAACTTTGGTCAAATCACCTTGAAGATGATGGAGGAAGATTCAGTGCAGCAGCTCCTGAGGGTGAACAGCCCCAGCTTTCCATGTGCTTGAAGGAGTGGAGCAGGCACAGCACCAAACCGGAGCTGAGAGCTCCACTACAGCTTCATCCTCCTCCTTCTCCTCCTCCTCCTTCTCCTCCACAGCTGGTTTGGGGCAGCCATGGATAACAGGCAGTCTGCACTGGCTGCCTCTTTTTTGGCTGCTACGTCTCCAGCTCAGCAAAGACAGTCCAAACACGATCCAGAATCACCACGTGCCTCAATTTCCCCATCTGTCAAACGAGGATAAGCCTTGATTCCAGCTTTGGGCTGTCAGCCTTGCACTGCCATGCAGAACCTGACAGAAAAGGGCTTTCTCTGTGAGGGGGATCAGCACCCCGGAGCTGAGCAACTCCCCTGGTTGGGCATGCCCCATCCACGGTGGCTCTGCTGATTTTGGGCATGTGCTCATCCTTCCTTCATGCCAGATAAGGAACTGGCTCAGGAAACTGCATCCATCCTGCATCTCGTGTGAAGGCAGATTGTTCACGGGCGGAGGAAATCTCCTGGAGAGTGAACCTTGTCAGCAAAAATGCAAATATTTAGAGACAAAGTGTTCATTACAGCAGAACTTGATTTCAGGGTCAACCCTTTTTGCAGCAAATTGTTAGCCAGCTAAAATGTTTATTGTCACCACACTCTGGCAGTTTTGACAGTACCTATCAAGTTGAGCTTGACAATATCTGCATACGGCTTCTCCAGCTTTCCCTCACACAGCCATGAAAGGGATTTAAGACAGAATAAAACAGTCAACAGATAATTGGAGCTATCCCCTCCTTTGTGGAAAAGCCAGGGCTGCCATGGGCCAGGCGAGGTGTTTAGGCTGTTGGTGAGATGGTGCTGGGGTACACAGAGAAATATCTTGGAGATTTTATTTATTTCAGATGCAAAACTGCACACATGGAACAATAANNCCCCCCCCCCCCCCAGTCTGGCAGTGCGTCAACAGAAATCAGACTACAAAGGGACGGTATTTCCTTTGGTCTTTTTCTGTGTGAGCCACATGGCTTCCCAGGCCCCTCAGCAGGGACCCACCCAGATATTAGCGGAGTTTCTGTGATTCTTCTCCATTCCCATTTGTGTTCTCTTCTGCTCCCCTTAATGCCCGCACAGGACTAAGGCCAGTGGCACCTGGGAAGAGGATCACACTGCTGGCAAGCTCAGAGCCCACAGGGATGAGCTCCCCTCTCTGCACTGTGCTCCAAGACCCGGGGATGGACGGGGCCAACTCCGCCTCGCTGCTGAATGGGGGAAAGGGGAGGCAGCAGCAGGAATTTGGGGAAAATGAGAACCAGGGTGAGATGCTGATGGAAACACCTAGGAGTGGACAAGGCAGCTGCAGCCACAAGGCCTCTAATAAAATTTTGGGGCTTGCTCTGCTAGACCAAAGACAGCAAATATGCAGCTCGAGGAGGGACTCTTTTTATCCTGCTTTTTGCTCCTCCATGCCTTTACCTTTTCCCCCAGCTAATGCTCAGGGAAGGTGAGCCAGTCTGGAGCCACTGTGAAGGGTTTTTGTTTCCTTGCTTGCTGGAGCTGAGTGAAGGCTGTTTCATCTCAACAGGCTGCTCCCAACACCCCTTAATTTGAGAACTCCTGCATGCAGGCAGCAATGGAGTTGAGTGACCTTGCTGAATCCCGGCCGCTGCAGCTGCCAGAGAACAGGAGAGGAAAAGAAAAGAGGGGAGGAGGAAGAGGCACTTTGCTGTCTCCCATTAAAGCCCCAAGAGGCTGAAGATGAGAGAGCGGAAGTTTCAAATTGCCAGAGCATAATTCTGAAAGTCATTTTCCAAGCGCAGAGCTCTCCGCAATGTCACCTCTCATCTTCCAAGGTGGGGATTGAAGGGACAATAAAGCACAGAATATTCTGCAAAGGCAGAGCTGCTAATTCAAAGAGGGAAGAGGTGCCAGTCCCCAAACGGGCTGTGTCACACCCCTTTCTGCTGGAGACCTGTGCAGTCACATGTAACCCAGCTCCAGCTCCTTTCCTGAACCATATCCAGCCTGGATGTGGGATCCAGCTGGCTTGTCCAGGCCCTTCTAAGGGTAAGGATCTCAAAAGAAGTCTCCCTATTCAACAGTTAGATTTTAAATTTGACTCAAACTCCTGACTTTCAATGCAATGGCAATGATAATGATTATTGTGATCATTATTTTCTCAGATCTCCCTGAGACCAGCAAAAGACTGTGATAGATGTGTGGAAGAGAAGATGCACTTAAATATTGACACCCCCCTGCCCCAACTCAGCAAAGCTGTGCCTCACTGCTCTCTCTTACAGCCTTCTGCCTGCAAAGAAATCTGGATTAAGGAATTAGATGTATTCAACAAAGAGTTTGGCCCAGGGTCTTTCCCCAAAGAGTGAATTGTCCTCTTTTTCTGCACACTTTGCCAACATTTATTCCAACTGCATCCCTCACTATGTTTATAAAATAAGAAATACCCAAATATGCAGATGTGTCCCACTCAGATAAATTGCTTTCCGTTCTCCTTCCAGTAATATCAGCTTGTCCCATCCTCTTTATTATTGGTGCCAGCTGTCCCTCCAAGCACAGGTTTTTCCCCTTTCCCAAGTTACTGGAGCTGAGACTGGGCCAGGTTTGCTCTATTTTTGCAAATGCACTTATTTGCCCATCCAGGTGAGAGTGCTGAGTTTTCACACCGACAATCCATTTTTGCAGGCAATCCCTTCTCTATCCCACTTTCAAAAATGACACTTTTCCTTCTCTTCAGACCAGGGCTGATCCATGGAAAGAACTGGCCTTGTTTTAACCTCAGGTGATAAGCTGGGAGCAGGGGGTCCACAACCTGGAGACAGCACTTTGTCCTCTAAGCCAATGGGGTATCAAAGTTCAGTGCTATCCCTGGTTAGTTACTATTATTATTATTATTATTATTATTATTATTATTATTATTATTATTATTATTATTATTATTTCCTGGTAACTATTTCCCTGCTTTTCCATCTGGGAGGCCAGTGAGAGTATTGCTTGCTGGCCTGTATCCAGTTTTCTCCAGCTGGGATCAGTTCAGTCCAATGTTGCCATCTGTCCTTTGAGGCAGGGGGACATCCTCTTCCATTTTGGACCTCCCCCAGAACCAATTCCTCCTTTCCCTTCCCCAGTGCACCCTGGACTCGACCAAAGCATCCAATGAGCCGCGTGTGGCCATCATTAGACTTGTGCATTTCTAAATTGACTTGGGCATGTGAGAGTCCAGTGACTGGACTGTTGGCTGTCCAGAGCCCTGCCAGCCTGTGGTTTGCCCTCAGGGCAGCAGCCTCTGTCCCTGTCCACAGGGTCAGCTGGAGGCTGGGGTGTGCTGAGAACCCATAGAAGCTGTGGCTGCCCCATCCCTGGAAGCATCCAGGGTCAGGTTGGACTGGGCTGGGAGCAACCTGGGATAGTGGAACGTGTCCCTGCCCGTGGCAGGGGGTTGGAATGAGATGGTCTTTAAGGTCCCTTCCAATCCAAACCATTCCATGACCGGGCTCCCTGGGGATGCTTCGCCTGGGGGAGAATTGGGGTGTGTGTTCCCTTCCCCCCTGCACTGGGATGTGCCCGTAGTCACTTCATCTCCCCCCTGATTCCCGGCAGGAGGGATGCGCGGAGCCCCCGCCCGCTGGGGAGGACGGGTCCCCTTCCCCTGCTCCCCCCGCTGCCAGCCCGGAGGGGGGGCCGGGAGGGGGGTTCGCATCCCCGGGGCGGGGGCGGGGGGGACCGGATTGGCCGCCGAGTGCGCTGCGAGGATTTTGCGGCGCGGCCCCATTGGCCGCCGCCGCCCATAAGTTTTTGCTCCGGACGGGAACTTTTCCCAGGGATGATGGAGTAACCCCGGGCGGCCCCGCGCCCGCTCCCCCCGCCACCCCGGGCCAGGCAGCCACCGCCACCCGGCAAGGATGAAGCTCTGCGG